>CM074284.1:3802376-3809876 GCA_037194245.1 Opsariichthys bidens
CAGGACAGCTGGAGGTGTGTGTGTGTGTTCGGGGGGGAGAGCTTGTCTCTATTTGTAAAGGATAATATCCGAGGGTCTCCTGGTGTCTGCTGGAAAAGAGTCGTGCGGAGCACAATCTGTGTGTCGGAGTTGTCGAGGTGTGTGCGTGTGTGTGTTGTAACACAACTAATCTCCTGAACTACCACCTCATCATTTAACATGATACTAACACACATCAAAGCACTGCTGCGGGCCACACACTCTCCACTGTGTGTGTGTGTGTGTGTGTGTGGGATTATGCAATTACATTTCCCTCTCTTTTTCACTCATTCCACTGTGATGTCATCACCTTAAGTCTTCCTTTCATGTCTTGTCTTTCTCTCTGTCCGTCTGTCTGTGGGACGGTAACAGTAGCTGCGGCGTCCGCTTCACTCATATCTGTGTGATGTGGAGTGGCTGCAAAAAATGATTGTCTTTCTTGGAGTTTTTGTCTCGTTTTCCAGTACAAACATCTAAGAATTCTTAAATCAAGATACATTTACTTGAGAAAGAAAATGACTTAAGATTAGTGCTGTTGAATTGATGAATCACGATTAATCATATCTGACATAAGTTTATACATATATGTCTGTATGTATGTATGTATGTATATATATATATATACACGCACAAACATTATATATTTACCAACCTTTATGTTAGATATGTTTAATTGCGATTAATCAATTTAACGGCACTTTAAGATACATATCGACAAACTTATATGTTCGATGTGATTAATTGCGATTAAATCGATATGAAAGCACTTTTAGACACACATCTACAAACTTTTGTGTTAGATGTGATTAATTGCGATTAATCGATATGAAAGCACTTTTAGACACACATCTACAAACTTTTGTGTTAGATGTGATTAATTGCGATTAATCGATATGAAATGATAGATGTGTTTAATTGCAATTAAATCGATATGAAATGATAGATGTGATTAATTGCGATTAATCGATATGAAATGATAGATGTGTTTAATTGCAATTAAATCGATATGAAATGATAGATGTGTTTAATTGCGATTAATTGATATGAAATGATAGATGTGATTAATTGCAATTAAATCGATATGAAATGAAAGATGTGATTAATTGCGATTAATTGATATGAAATGATAGATGTGTTTAATTGCAATTAAATCGATATGAAATGATAGATGTGTTTAATTGCAATTAAATCGATATGAAAGCACTTTTAGACACACATCAACAAACTTTTGTGTTAGATGTGATTAATTGCGATTAATTGATATGAAATGATAGATGTGTTTAATTGCAATTAAATCGATATGAAAGCACTTTTAGACACACATCTACAAACTTTTGTGTTAGATGTGATTAATTGCGATTAATCGATATGAAATGATAGATGTGATTAATTGCGATTAATCGATTTGACCGCTAGATAAAATACACATGTACAATCTTTTATATTAGATGCGATTAATCGTGATGAATCGATTTGACAGCACTACTAAAGATGTATATTTAAAAACTTTTATGTTAGATATGATTAATCGCCAATAATCAATTTGACAGCACTACTTAAGATATATATCGTTACAAATAATCGCGATCAATCGCATCTAAACATAAAAGTTTATACATATATGTCTGTATGTATGTATATATATATATATATATATACACACACACATTATATATTTACCAACTTTTACGTTAGATGAGTTTAATTGCGATTAATCGATTTGACAGCACTACTTAAGATATTATTTACAAACTTTTATATTAGATGCGATTAATCGACAATAATCAATTCGACAGCAATACTTAAGATATATATAGTTACAAACTTTTATGTTAGATGGGATTAATCTCAATTATTTGATTTGACAGCACTATTTATTACAATAAATCTAAGAAGTTTTCTGAAAAATGTATCAAAATTAAGAACAAATTTCTGCCAATGGGGTACAAAAATAAACTTTCGTCAAAGAGATTGTTGTTATCTGACTCCACTGACAGATAAGCATAAACTCACATCATTTTGATACATTTTATTTAAAAAAAAAAAAGACTTCTTAAGTCTTAAGTCCTTTTGCTTCTTAAGTAAATATATCTTAATTTAAGAATTTATTTTAAAAAAAATTTGTGCTGAAAAACAGGACAAAATACTGAGTAATAAACTAAGTAATAACTGAGTAATAACTTTTTATTTAACATTTATGACATTTTAACATTTATGATTATTATCAATGTTGAAAACTAGTGATACAATTGATTTCTCAGGATTCTGTGATGAATAGAAAGTTCTAAAAGAACAGCGTTTATTTGCGTTTTTTAAATACAACACTTGGCCGATCATTGCTGAAGTGAATAAAGTATTAAAAAGTTCACTTCAAATTTTACGTTTATTATGAAAAATGCACAAAAGTACTATTTTCAATTTTTATAAGAGGTATATATATTCTAAAACAGAAAAGAAACTCAAAGCCATAAATCTGAACAAGTTCCAAATTCGAATTTTATTTGGCCGCAGTACCAAACGCTTCCACTAGATGAAATTCGTTTCCCATTCATTTCCAATACGCAACCTTTTCAAATCATGTCCATGATTTTTTTTTTGTGTTCTCACAGCAAGTGCCAAAATGTTTACCAAGTTTCACACCTTTGCGATGAAGTAAAAAATTCTAAAAAAAAACAAAAAAAAAAAACGTAAAATTGTTCGGTCATCAGTTACAAGTAATAACTTTTAATTTCTTTATACTACACTGGAATTCTTAAAGGTACGGTGCATGCAATTATTTACTCACCCTCATGTCACAAAAAAAGAGATAGATTTTTGTATATGATGAAAGTGGATGGAGACTTGGACTGTGAAGCTATCAAAAAACGCTATGAAAGCATTATAAAAGTATCATAAAAAACAAAATTAAAGACAAATAAATCCTGTTCTTTTGAACTTTCTATTCATAAGTATCCTGAAAAATCACATATATCCCAGGTTCCACAAAAATATTAAGCAGCTTAACTGTTTTCAACATTGATAATAATCATAAATGTTTCTTGAGCAGATTTCTGAAGGATCATGTGACACTGAAGACTGGAGTAAAGATGCTGAAAATTCAGCTTTGATCACTGGATATAAATTACACTGTACTATATATTCACATAGAAACAGTTATTTTAAATTGCAATAATATTTCCAAATTTTTACTGTATTTTTGATCAAATAAATGAAGCCTTGCTGAGCAGAAGAGAAGTTTTGAACGCCAGTATACACCTATTAAACTAGTCACATTTCGACAACACTTGATATAGTTACTATTAAACTACCCTCATATTCAAACTAAACTGCATTACATGGAAACTCTCAGTCAGTGTTAAAATTCAGTGAATCGCTATTAAACTACAGTCATATTTCTAAGTCTCTCGTGCACAGAAGTGACTTTGCTGACGGATGGTTCACGTTATTTCATAAAGCGAATTACGAAAGTACAATTTTCCTAAAGTTACTGTTCCACCTCATACAAGCCGCTGCCAGCATTCATCCCCTGCTTTCATTACCGCGCTTTAGAGTCTCACACGGGACGGAGTTTGAGCCCAAAACAGCCCTCGGGGTTTAAGCTACACACCAGTGGACGATGACATCACTGTGCGGGCACACACACCTCAGGCTGTGTGTGTGTGTGTGTGTTTTCCGGCCATCTTGAGTTTCCTCAGCAGTGGAGCTCCAGGCCTCTGGCTGTCATGTGTGTGTGTGTGTGTGTGTGTGTGTGTACGCTTTCCTCGGCTGTCGTGCGCTCAGAGCTGGAACATGTTTCTAGAGTAGCTTTTAACAAGCGATCACGTTTACCAACCGACTCACACTGACTAATGCAATACAACACTGCACACCACATAAAACACACACAGAGTAAGTGGGGAAAGTCACGCTAATGGCTGAGAGGGTGTGAAGTTTATGAAGTCTCTTCTGCTCAACCATGTTGCATTTATTTGAGCAAAAATACAGTGCAAAATTCTGAAATATTATTGCAATTTAAAATAACTGCTTTCTATGTGAATATATGTTGATATGTCATTTATATCGAGTGATCAAAGCTGAATTTTCATGATCATTACTTCAGTCTTCCGTGCAAAATTCTGAAATATTATTGCAATTTAAAATAACTGCTTTCTATGTGAATATATGTTGATATGTCATTTATATCCAGTGATCAAAGCTGAATTTTCATGATCATTACTTCAGTCTTCCGTGCAAAATTCTGAAATATTATTGCAATTTAAAATAACTGCTTTCTATGTGAATATATGTTGATATGTCATTTATATCCAGTGATCAAAGCTGAATTTTCATGATCATTACTTCAGTCTTCCGTGCAAAATTCTGAAATATTATTGCAATTTAAAATAACTGCTTTTTATGTGAATATATGTTCAAATGTAATTTATATCCAGTGATCAAAGCTGAATTTTCATGATCATTGCTCCAGTCTTCAGTGCAAAATTCTGAAATATTATTGCAATTTAAAATAACTGCTTTTTATGTGAATATATGTTCAAATGTAATTTATATCCAGTGATCAAAGCTGAATTTTCAGCATCATTGCTCCAGTCTTCAGTGCAAAATTCTGAAATATTATTGCAATTTAAAATAACTGCTTTCTATGTGAATATATGTTGATATGTCATTTATATCCAGTGATCAAAGCTGAATTTTCACGATCATTACTCCAGTCTTCAGTGCAAAATTCTGAAATATTATTGCAATTTAAAATAACTGCTTTTTATGTGAATATATGTTCAAATGTAATTTATATCCAGTGATCAAAGCTGAATTTTCAGCATCATTGCTCCAGTCTTCAGTGCAAAATTCTTAAATATTATTGCAATTTAAAATAACTGCATTTTATGTGAATATATGTTCAAATGTAATTTATATCCAGTGATCAAAGCTGAATTTTCATGATCATTGCTCCAGTCTTCAGTGCAAAATTCTGAAATATTATTGCAATTTAAAATAACTGCTTTCTATGTGAATATATGTTGATATGTCATTTATATCCAGTGATCAAAGCTGAATTTTCATGATCATTACTCCAGTCTTCAGTGCACAATTCTGAAATATTATTGCAATTTAAAATAACTGCTTTTTATGTGAATATATGTTGATATGTCATTTATATCCAGTGATCAAAGCTGAATTTTCAGCATCATTACTCCAGTCTTCAGTGCAAAATTCTGAAATATTATTGCAATTTAAAATAACTGCTTTCTATGTGAATATATGTTGATATGTCATTTATATCCAGTGATCAAAGCTGAATTTTCATGATCATTACTCCAGTCTTCAGTGCACAATTCTGAAATATTATTGCAATTTAAAATAACTGCTTTTTATGTGAATATATGTTGATATGTCATTTATATCCAGTGATCAAAGCTGAATTTTCAGCATCATTACTCCAGTCTTCAGTGCAAAATTCTGAAATATTATTGCAATTTAAAATAACTGCTTTCTATGTGAATATATGTTGATATGTCATTTATATCCAGTGATCAAAGCTGAATTTTCAGCATCATTACTCCAGTCTTCAGTGCAAAATTCTGAAATATTATTGCAATTTAAAATAACTGCTTTCTATGTGAATATATGTTGATATGTCATTTATATCCAGTGATCAAAGCTGAATTTTCATGATGATTACTTCAGTCTTCAGTGCAAAATTCTGAAATATTATTGCAATTTAAAATAACTGCTTTCTATGTGAATATATGTTGATATGTCATTTATATCGAGTGATCAAAGCTGAATTTTCAGCATCATTACTTCAGTCTTCCGTGCAAAATTCTGAAATATTATTGCAATTTAAAATAACTGCTTTCTATGTGAATATATGTTGATATGTCATTTATATCCAGTGATCAAAGCTGAATTTTCAGCATCATTACTTCAGTCTTCAGTGCAAAATTCTGAAATATTATTGCAATTTAAAATAACTGCTTTCTATGTGAATATATGTTGATATGTAATTTATATCCAGTGATCAAAGCTGAATTTTCAGCATCATTACTTCAGTCTTCCGTGCAAAATTCTGAAATATTATTGCAATTTAAAATAACTGCTTTCTATGTGAATATATGTTGATATGTCATTTATATCGAGTGATCAAAGCTGAATTTTCAGCATCATTACTCCAGTCTTCAGTGCAAAATTCTGAAATATTATTGCAATTTAAAATAACTGCTTTTTATGTGAATATATGTTCAAATGTAATTTATATCCAGTGATCAAAGCTGAATTTTCAGCATCATTACTTCAGTCTTCCGTGCAAAATTCTGAAATATTATTGCAATTTAAAATAACTGCTTTCTATGTGAATATATGTTGATATGTCATTTATATCCAGTGATCAAAGCTGGATTTTCAGCATCATTACTCCAGTCTTCAGTGTCACATGATCCTTCAGAAATCATGATGATTTGATGATCAAGAAACATTTATGATCATTATCAATGTTGAAAACTAGTGATACATTTGATTTCTCAGGATTCTTTGATGAATAGAAAGTTCTAAAAGAACAGCGAATCTTTGCAACTTTATAAATGTCACTTTTGAGCAATTTAATGCATCCTTGCTGAATAAAAGTATGATTTTCTTTCACAAAATACACCAAACTTTTAATGGTAGTGTAGTTTAAATGTCGAAAATGTCTAGTTTGAATGTGACTGTGGTTTAAATAGTGAGTGCAGTTTATAGTGCAGAGTTTTAAGATTAATTTTCAGTGAGATTCGGTAATTTAAGACTTAATATACTTTAAATTTGGCTAATTTGTTGTTTAAAAGTGACTGGTTCAGTTGACTACTGAGTGAAGTGCACTTTTAAGTGTTCTTCTTCTGCTTTTATTCCATGTTCATCTCTCTCTAGTGCGTAATGTTTCTGCAAAATTATATTCTCTACATCAGTGTCAGTGTGTAGTCTTGAGTTTTACAATATTCCTCATTTAAATAATTCATACGTAGAATAAAGGGGCGGAGCCTGGTTGAGTTCGTTACGGTAAGGGGCGGAGCATTTCCCAAAAACACTTGAAGCGCTGGACCAATCACAACTCACTGCTCCAGCCGACCAATCAGAGCACATTGTGCGTTACAGAAGGCGGGGCTTCATAGAGACAGGAAGTAAACAGAGCGTTACTGACAGACTGAGAAGAGCGGAGCTGCAACAATGGAGAATAATGAACATTCAAACATCAAAACCTGTTCTAGAAGAGCAAAAAACAACATGAAGACAATTTAAAAGGACTTTGACTCTGTGTATCTGAATAATTATTATTATAACTGACTGAAAGTTTCCAACAGAGAGGAGAAAACTGAATTACACACTTCAGTTACCGAAGCACTCACACACTCAAACCACCGGCCTCTAGATCTTATCTGACTCAACAGTACTTAACAGAACACTTTACTGAAACTAGACACTGAGAGACGGAGTTAGAGAGAGATCATCATC
>CM074284.1:3814876-3832376 GCA_037194245.1 Opsariichthys bidens
CATTATTCTGACTGTGGCAGACTAAAGGAATAACTCACCCTTGACCTGGAAGACTTTCTGTCTTCTGTGGAGCACAAAAGGAGAGGTTTAGCTGAATGTTCCTGCTGCTCTCCAGCTCCAAAAATCACAAGATTTGAGAACACGCATTTTTATCATCTAAAACATGCTGCGAATTAAAATTCATGCTTCGATCGATCATAATTAAGCGTTCATAAATATGACAAAGTTGAAATTACGACAAAATTCATAGTCGAAATAGATAAGTCGAAGTTATAGCATGTCTAAACTGACAAAAAAGTCATATTTATGACAAGCCGAAGTTATGAGTTATGAGAAAAAGTCATAATTGCAATGTAGAAAGTTATGAGATAAGTTAATTATAAGACAGTCAATCATGACTTAAAAATTATGAGATAATAGTAAACATTATATGATAAAACATCTATTATGACATGTCAAAATTATGAGATTATAGTCAAAATCATGAGATAAAAGTCAATTATGACAAAACTATGAGATAAAAAGTAAAAATTAGACAAAAATCATTATGACAAATGTTCATGCCGTTCAAATTATTATAAAGTATGATATAGAATGTCAAAGTTATGAGAAATTAATTATGAGATAGTCAATTATAACATCATAATAATGAGATAAAAGTCAAAATTATGAGATAAAAAGTCAGTTATGACATAAATGTTAATGCTGCTGTTTAATCTCAAAATCATAATATAGAAACTCATAATTATGATGCAGAAAGTCAAAATTATGATATAAAAAGTCATAATTGTAATGTAGGAAGTCAAAATTATGAGATAAGTTAATTATAATATAGTCAATCATGACTTCAAAATTATGAGATAATAGTAAACATTATTAGATAAAACATCTATTATGACATGATAAAATAATGAGATAAAAGTCAAAATTATGAGATAATAGTTAACGTTATTAGATAAAACGTCTATTATGACATGTCAAAATTATGAGATAATAGTAAACATTATTAGATAAAACATCTATTATGACATGATAAAATAATGAGATAAAAGTCAAAATTATGAGATAATAGTTAACGTTATTAGATAAAACGTCTATTATGACATGTCAAAATTATGAGATAAAAAGTAAAAATTAGACAAAAATCCTTACGACAAATGTTCATGCCGTTCAAATTATAATAAAGTTGTAAGTATGATGTAGACAAATTATGAGAAGTTAATTATGAGATAGTCAATTATAACATCATAATAATGAGATAATAGTTAACATTATATGATAAAACATCTATTATGACATGTCAAAATAATGAGATAAAAGTCAAAATTATGAGATAAAAAGTCAATTATGACAAAATTATGAGATAATAGTAAACATTATATGATAAAACGTCTATTATGACATGATAAAATAATGAGATAAAAGTCAAAACTATGAGATAAAAAAGTCAATTATGAGATAAAAAAGTCAATTATGAGATATAAAGTTAATTATGAGATAGTCACTTATGACATGTCAAAATTATGAGATAAAAAATTATGAGATAAAAGTCAAAACTATGAGATAAAAAGGTCAATTATGAGATAAAAAAGTCAATTATGAGATATAAAGTTAATTATGAGATAGTCAATTATGACATGTCAAAATTATGAGATAAAAATTATGAGATAAAAGTCAAAACTATGAGATAAAAAAGTCAATTATGAGATAAAAAAAGTCAATTATGAGATATAAAGTTAATTATGAGATAGTCAAAATTATGAGATAAAAGTCAAAATTATGAGATAAAAAAGTCAATTATGAGATAATTATGAGTTAATTATGAGATAGTCAAAATTATGAGATAAAAGTCAAAATTATGAGATAAAAAAGTCAATTATGAGATAAAAAAGTCAATTATGAGATAATTATGAGTTAATTATGAGATAGTCAAAATTATGAGATAAAAGTCAAAATTATGAGATAAAAAAGTCAATTATGAGATAAAAAAGTCAATTATGAGATAAAAAGTTAATTATGAGATAGTCAATTATGACATGTCAAAATTATGAGATAAAAGTCAAAATTATGAGATAAAAGTCAAAACTATGAGATAAAAAAGTCAATTATGAGATAAAAAAAGTCAATTATGAGATATAAAGTTAATTATGAGATAGTCAATTATGACATGTCAAAATTATGAGATAAAAGTCAAAATTATGAGATAAAAGTCAAAACTATGAGATAAAAAAGTCAATTATGAGATAAAAAAAGTCAATTATGAGATATAAAGTTAATTATGAGATAGTCAATTATGACATGTCAAAATTATGAGATAAAAGTCAAAATTATGAGATAAAAGTCAAAACTATTAGATAAAAAAGTCAATTATGAGATAAAAAAGTCAATAATGAGATAAAAGTCAATTATGAGACATAAAGTTAATTATGAGATAGTCAATTATGATGTTAAAATTATGAGATAAAAGTCAATTATGAGATAAACGTCAAAATTATGAGATAAAAAGTAAATTATGAGATAGTAAATTATGAGATAGTCAATTATGACGTAAAAAATTATGAGCTAAAAGTCAAAATTATGAGACATAAAGTTAATTATGAGATAGTCAATTATGACGTTAAAATTATGACAAATTAATTTTCTGGCATAGAGTATGTTAGTGCACTAGTCTTATGCTCTACTTTTATTGTGCGTTTATGGAGTTTTAAGTTGTTTTTTTTTAGTTTGGCAGCTCCAGTTTCCATCCACTTTAATTGTAAGGAAAAATAACAGCGTGATTTTTTGTGCTCCACAGAAAAAAAAAACAGTCATGTGGTTTTGGATCGACATGACGGTGAGAAATTACACGCAGACAATACGGCCATAAACATAAACATCATAAAGCTGGACCGAAGGTATTGAAACAGTACAAACATATTCTGACAGCGCAGGAAATATTAAAGCTCGCACACGGCCAAGAGTCCCGCACCGGAGGGGAAGGGCGGCCTTCGTTCTGTTCCTTTAGTCTGGAGGATCCTCAACATCGCTCCGCTGAGAATACCGAGTTTCAAACGTGAAATACCTTGAGTGTGCGTTTGTGTGCGTAACGTCTCACACAATCCCGCTCGAGCTTCCTGTAGGGAAAACCGTCAGCTTTAATGTCCTGAAACCTGGAGAGTTTATTTTCCCCAGGTGACTCTTTTTTCTGTCCTTCTGTCCATTTGTTTCTGTTCCTCTGTTCCAGAATGACTTTAACAGTCCAAGAGTTCGGAAGAATTATGTGTTTATGTGTTGTGTGTAGTTGTGGCGTTTCAACACGGCTCTAACAAACACGTATCGAACCGTGAGGGGACACACACACCCCATATTCACATAGCACATATTTGGCAGGACACCACTGGGACTCTTTGTGTTATAGATTATGTTCAGAATGAAATACAAGTGTACTTCTGGAAAAAAAAAAAAAAAAAAGCTTAAACCTGCCAACTTCCTGCCTGACCGAATGTCAAGTGGCCCCTCTTAAACTAGCCAACCAGACCGACTAACACCAGCAAACTAACCTTAGTCAGGTTTGACGCAATGTTGCATTTAATCGCGGATGAAACCGACGTACAGTCTTTACAATGGTATGCCGGTGTCACAGAGTTTTTGTCTACTGAAAGACGTTTTGTCAGCTGAACAGTCATTAATGTTTGTACGATCCATTGAACACAGTGTACTTCTGTCCTTCACAGCCTCGTTTTATTCCTATACAAACATAAATATGGCAGTATTGATTAAGGTCTATTCTGTGTACTGCCATATTTAATCATGAAATAGTTAAAAATAGTTATAATAATCATAGTTATCAAAATACATTTAATTAGCATAAAAGTTTTATATATATATATATATATATATATATATATATATATATATATATATATGATAAAGATTATGTATAAATTCTATAGAATGTCATTTATGTTGTACATTTGAACAATTTCAATTTTAAATGTGTATAAAAATATATCAAATGTGTGTATATATATATATATATATATACATATGTTAAAATGATGTTTAAACAATGTTTTAATGATGTTTATACTATAAATGATGTAAATACTATATATATATATATATATATATATATATATATATATATATATATATACTTTTATAATTTAAACATTTTAATATATTTAATATTTTATTTTAATGGAGTGAGATAAAAAGTCATAACTATAAGAGGAAAAATCAAAATTATAACATAAGTCATAATATGAGAAAAAATTTAATTATGAGATAAAAGTCAAAAATCAGATGAAGACATGATTATGACACAAAAAGTAAAATATAATTTTAAAAAAATGCATTTTGTGACAAGTCAAAATTTGACAGTCAAACTTGAGATAAAAACCATCATTATGACATAAAAAGTAAAAAATAATTAGATAAAAATGTATAATTGTGAAAAGTCAAAATATGAAAATCAAACTTATGAGATACAAATTTAAAATGATGAGATAAAAGCCATAATTATGAGACAAAAAGTAAAAAATGAGAGAAAAAGCCATAATGATGACATAAAAAGTCAAAAACAATTAGATAAAAATGTATAATTGTGAAAAGTCAAAATATGAGAATCAAACTTATGAGATAAAAAGTTAAAATTATGAGATAAAAGCCATAATTATGAGACAAAAAGTAAAAAAATGAGACAAAAAGCCATAATGATGACATAAAATATAAAAAAAAATTAGATAAAAATGTATAATTGTGAAAGTCAAAATATGAAAATCAAACTTATGAGATAAAAAGTTAAAATTATGAGATAAAAGCCATAATTACGAGACAAAAAGTAAAAAAATGAGACAAAAAGCCATAATGATGACATAAAAAGTCAAAAACAATTAGATAAAAATGTATAATTGTGAAAAGTCAAAATATGAGAATCAAACTTATGAGATAAAAAGTTAAAATTATGAGATAAAAGCCATAATTATGAGACAAAAAGTAAAAAAATGAGACAAAAAGCCATAATGATGACATAAAATATAAAAAAAAATTAGATAAAAATGTATAATTGTAAAAGTCAAAATATGAAAATCAAACTTATGAGATAAAAAGTTAAAATTATGAGATAAAAGCCATAATTATGAGACAAAAAGTAAAAAAATGAGACAAAAAGCCATAATGATGACATAAAAAGTCAAAAACAATTAGATAAAAATGTATAATTGTGAAAAGTCAAAATATGAGAATCAAACTTATGAGATAAAAAGTTAAAATTATGAGATAAAAGCCATAATTATGAGACAAAAAGTAAAAAAATGAGACAAAAAGCCATAATGATGACATAAAAAGTCAAAAACAATTAGATAAAAATGTATAATTGTGAAAAGTCAAAATATGAGAATCAAACTTATGAGATAAAAAGTTAAAATTATGAGATAAAAGCCATAATTATGAGACAAAAAGTAAAAAAATGAGACAAAAAGCCATAATGATGACATAAAAAGTCAAAAACAATTAGATAAAAATGTATAATTGTGAAAAGTCAAAATATGAGAATCAAACTTATGAGATAAAAAGTTAAAATTATGAGATAAAAGCCATAATTATGAGACAAAAAGTAAAAAAATGAGACAAAAAGCCATAATGATGACATAAAATATAAAAAAAAATTAGATAAAAATGTATAATTGTGAAAGTCAAAATATGAAAATCAAACTTATGAGATAAAAAGTTAAAATTATGAGATAAAAGCCATAATTATGAGACAAAAAGTAAAAAAATGAGACAAAAAGCCATAATGATGACATAAAAAGTCAAAAACAATTAGATAAAAATGTATAATTGTGAAAAGTCAAAATATGAGAATCAAACTTATGAGATAAAAAGTTAAAATTATGAGATAAAAGCCATAATTATGAGACAAAAAGTAAAAAAATGAGACAAAAAGCCATAATGATGACATAAAAAGTCAAAAACAATTAGATAAAAATGTATAATTGTGAAAAGTCAAAATATGAGAATCAAACTTATGAGATAAAAAGTTAAAATTATGAGATAAAAGCCATAATTATGAGACAAAAAGTAAAAAAATGAGACAAAAAGCCATAATGATGACATAAAAAGTCAAAAACAATTAGATAAAAATGTATAATTGTGAAAAGTCAAAATATGAGAATCAAACTTATGAGATAAAAAAGTTAAAATTATGAGATAAAAGCCATAATTATGAGACAAAAAGTAAAAAAATGAGACAAAAAGCCATAATGATGACATAAAAAGTTAAAAAAATTTAACAAAAATGTATAATTGTGAAAGTCAAAATATGAAAATCAAACTTATGAGATAAAAAGTTAAAATTATGAGATAAAAGCCATAATTATGAGACAAAAAGTAAAAAAATGAGACAAAAAGCCATAATGATGACATAAAAAGTAAAAAACAATTAGATAAAAATGTATAATTGTGAAAAGTCAAAATATGAGAATCAAACTTATGAGATAAAAAGTTAAAATTATGAGATAAAAGCCATAATTATGAGACAAAAAGTAAAAAAATGAGACAAAAAGCCATAATGATGACATAAAAAGTTAAAAAAATTTAACAAAAATGTATAATTGTGAAAAGTCAAAATATGAGAATCAAACTTATGAGATAAAAAGTTAAAATTATGAGATAAAAGCCATAATTATGAGACAAAAAGTAAAAAATGAGACAAAAAGCCATAATGATGACATAAAAAGTCAAAAACAATTAGATAAAAATGTATAATTGTGAAAAGTCAAAATATGAGAATCAAACTTATGAGATAAAAAGTTAAAATTATGAGATAAAAGCCATAATTATGAGACAAAAAGTAAAAAATGAGACAAAAAGCCATAATGATGACATAAAAAGTCAAAAACAATTAGATAAAAATGTATAATTGTGAAAAGTCAAAATATGAGAATCAAACTTATGAGATAAAAAGTTAAAATTATGAGATAAAAGCCATAATTATGAGACAAAAAGTAAAAAAATGAGACAAAAAGCCATAATGATGACATAAAAAGTTAAAAAAATTTAACAAAAATGTATAATTGTGAAAGTCAAAATATGAAAATCAAACTTATGAGATAAAAAGTTAAAATTATGAGATAAAAGCCATAATTATGAGACAAAAAGTAAAAAAATGAGACAAAAAGCCATAATGATGACATAAAAAGTCAAAAACAATTAGATAAAAATGTATAATTGTGAAAGTCAAAATATGAAAATCAAACTTATGAGATAAAAAGTTAAAATTATGAGATAAAAGCCATAATTATGAGACAAAAAGTAAAAAAATGAGACAAAAAGCCATAATGATGGCATAAAAAGTCAAAAACAATTAGATAAAAATGCATAATTGTGAAAAGTCAAAATATGAAAATCAAACTTATGAGATAAAAGCCATAATTATGAGACAAAAAGTAAAAAATGAGACAAAAAGCCATAATGATGACATAAAAAGTCAAAAACAATTAGATAAAAATGTATAATTGTAAAAAGTCAAAATATGAGAATCAAACTTATGAGATAAAAAGTTAAAATGATGAGATAAAAGCCATAATTATGACAATTGAAAGTAAGATAAAAAGACAAAAAAAATGCTCCTTATGTCATAATTATGACTCTCATAATACAAAATTATAATGGTCATTATTATGACTTTTTATCTCATAATTTCAAGTAATTAATGGTATAATTTTGACTTGGTATCTGATCATTTTGTTTGGCCATCACTATGACTGTCGTGTAATAATCATGACCGTATGTGGCGCGGGCGTCCACGGGTTCAGACTTGTTGTGAGCGTCGTTCGGCGGGTAAATGTTTTGACATCACATCCTGCTGGGACAGGCGGCGGTGAATCATCTGCTCAGTGTGTTTGCCTGGTGTTTTGGTGTGGGTTTGATATATTTAGTGTGCGCATGACTGTTGTGTGTGTTGAGCGTGCGGTTTGGTCTCCATCACTTCTCCCCTGATACAGTTACAAGGTCAGACATTCTCCCTTCCCATCAGCCCCTCCCCCCTCCCCCACGGGGCTAAATACCCCTCCGTGCCCCGTGGAGGGGTAAAGAGAAGCCGCGGGAACTGTTAGCGTGTTACCAGGGGCAATGAGAGCGCAAACAGACACGAGAAGGTTTGGGTTTCTCTTGAGGGGCGCCGCATGACCGAAAATAACAAAATAAAACTCTGAACGCGGGCGGACCCTGGAGAGCCGAGCCGGTAACCGCACCAGTTTACACAAGTCTGAGTCCAGACCCACAAGTTTTGCTCTGGTTCACGGTGACATAGTGGGTTTGTTCTGTTTTCTTTGCTTCAATGTGAAATTAAAGAGCGTTGAACAGAGCGTTACTGACAGACTGGAAGGAGAGGAGCCGCAACAATGAACATTCAAACCTGAAAACCTGTTCCAGTAGAGCCGAAAACAACATCAATGACATATTTAAGGTTTATTATTCTCTTAATACATCTCTACACTGTTAAAAAATTACTGTAAATTTTACAGTATAATACTGGCAGCAGGGTTGCCAGCCAGTTACTGTAAATTTTACAGTAGTGTTACTGTAATTTAATTGACAGAATTTCCCTGTATTCTCTGATTACAGTAAATAACTGTATTTTTTAAAATGATGAAGGGTCAATTTACAGCAATAATTTGAGTCAAACCCCAGAATGCATTGCAGTTTACAGCAATATGCTGTATTATTAAAAAACAGCCAGCGACTGTAAAATAATGCTGTAATTTTTTACAGCAATTCATTACAGTGTATGTTCCTGTTTCCCAGATACAGACTCATCTTTACTTTTCCTCTGGAGTGTCCGGATCATCTGCCATGCGTCCCTGGCAGAGGCTTCAAAGCCAACACTAATGCTATTACTAGCTCAGTAATGTGCGCGTCTCAAAGTTAAAGCGCTGGAGTTAAGATATCGAGACCATGCAGAGCGAAACGTCTCAGTTATGCCCGGCGGCGTCTCAAGTTAACCGTCCGAGTTTAACGTGCGTTCCCGAGGGAAAGGTCGAGTCTTAAGCACGTCTATTAATACACCCTCATTTAAAGATGGTCACACATGCACGATGATGAAGCCCAGATCGAGGACAGCTGCTGGCTTTAGCTGGTGATCTGAGATCGATATCAGGAAAAACTCCAAATACTGAACGAGTGTTGCCAATCTCTCGCTGACTTTCTTTTTCATTTCTTTTTCAATTTCTGACAAACACGGCACTTTTTTTTAGCAGTGAAATGTAGAGGAAATGAGGTGCTTTACTTGTGAAATGGATTATTTATCTTGTATTCTGACATTCGTATGCTGCTGCAGAGGATGATGGGAAATGTAGTTTCGGAGCCTTTATAAACCGTTATCATTGTCTCTACCCTTCAACAACAGCACACAAACTGAATAAAACTCATTTGTACAATCAATTAATACTGAATCATCTTCCAGCACGATGCATTTATTCACACATCCCAACTCATAATATAATAGAAATGAATAGAAATAAAGTAGGAATTTCAGAAGAATGAGATAAGTATTTATTATGTGGTAACTTACTTAATGCATATTCAAGAACAATTCATCCTGTTATTCCAAATTTAAACTAAATTTGTCTTCAAAATCTTTTATCAAATTGTGCACTGTTGTTTAAAAAATGTTTCGGGCTGCAATGCATTTATTTGATCAAAAATACAGAATACTCTAGCAACCACCTTGAGGACCCTAGCAACCGTATAGTAACACCCTAGCAACCAGAATACCCAAGCAACTGAATGATGACATCCTAGCAACCAACCAGAATACCCTAGCAACTATATAGCAAGACCCTGTGAACCAACCCGAGTACCCTAGCAACTAAATAGCAACACCCTAGCAACATCCTGGTAGCCACCAGAACTCCTTAGCATACCATCCAGAATACCCTAGCAACGGAATAACAACATCCTAGCAACCACATAGCAAACACACTAGCAACAAAATAGCAACCACCCTGAGTACCCTAGAAACTGAATAGCAACACCTTAGCAACCTCCTAGTAACCACCAAAATACCCTAGCAATGGCATAGCAATACCCTAGCAATGACATTGCGTAGCCTAGCAACTGCATAGCAACACTGTAGAGAACACACAGAATACCTTAGCAACTGAATAACATCCTAGCAACCACCCAGAGTACCCTAACAACCGTATAGCAACACCCTGGCAACCACAGAGTATCCTAGCAACTACATAGCAACACCCTAGCAACCTCTTAGAATCCACCAGAATACCCTAGCAGTGGCATAGCAATACCCTAGCAACCACATTGAGTTCCCTAGCAACCGCATAGTAACACTCTAGCAACCACCCAGAATAACCTAGAAACTGAATAAAAACATCCTAGAAACCACCCAAAATACCTTAGCAACTGCATAGCAACACCCTAGCAACCACCCAGAATACTCTAATAATCACGTAGCAACACCTTGGCAACCACCCACAGTACCCTAGCAACTGAATAGCAACACCCTAGCAACCTCCTAGCAACGGTCCAGAGTATCAGTCTGTTTTTCTAATGGCGTTCAACATCTTTCAAACTTTCTGACATTGCTTTCTCAAACCAACATCAAAGTCATTCCTCCAGTCTTCAGTGTCACATGATCCTTCAGAAATCATTCTGATATGATGACTTTCTGCTGATTTTTATCAGTGTTGAAAACAGTTGTGCATTCAACAGGACACCAGCACAAATGGCTGTCCCGTCAAATAGTGCTCTATTTAAGGGTATGGGGGTGATTTTCTATTCCACTGCGCCGCTTTTCCATAGTTTTTCTATGTAAACATGCGCTAGATGGACGCGTTTGACCGTCTCGCCCGTGACACGGCATTCTAACGTATATAACTTCAACGGTGTGCGCATCCAGCTACGTTTGACGTACGTCTACGAAATTCGGTACATATATGTAAGATCCCATGACCTACAGAAAAGTCTCTTGGACCGAAGTCCTGAACGCAACAGGAAGTGAGCCATTTGGAATTTCCTTTTGGCATTTTCAGGACTCGTACTTGAACGAATTCCTCCTACAGTTTTAATCCGATCTTCTTCAAATTTGGTTCGTGTAGTCATAAGGCCTTCGCTAATAAAAATGAGGGCCAATCTAACAAATCTTGATCGGTCATTACCACCCGGGTCCTAAAGGAGACCTAACTCCGTGTCTTTGCACGAGTTAAAGACGTCCGTCTAGCTCTTGAGAAACAATCGAGCAACGAAGTGAAAAAGAAAAAGGGAAAACGTGGGTAATGACGTGTCTGAAGGGTTAAATTCCTCCGCGGGCCTGCCGTGATAGTCCTGTTTAATGTAAACACTGCAGGAACACACGGACGACAGCATGATTAATGAAGGGGGGAGGGAGCAGGAAAAATGTGATGTGTAACAGAGAGGGAGGAGAGCAGAGGAGAAGAGCGAGCGATGATACGCAGTGAATTACAGCGTGTGTGTGAGTTTATTTAAACATTAAGGTCTATGAGACACACGGCTCTGATCTCAGTCAGATACGATAAACACACGGCTGATCTCTTCCACTGAAACACACACCAGCATCCATCACTCACACCGACACAGAGAGTTGGCCGCCGTCGCTTCTCATGTTTAGCCTGGCGGAGAATCGGACACATCCATCTGGTTTGATTGAACCAAACACGTTTAAACGCTGAGAGAACATAAAAATATGCCGGCAGGTAAAATGAGCGTTCGGTGGAACTTTACGAGGAGTTTTGTGGAGGCATTTATGGTTTGTTAGAGAAATATGAAACAAGCTGTAAACACTCATTACGAGGGAGACTATACAAACCAACAAAGGGCGACTGTTCACTCTGGCTACACACAACAATCTGGCTTTGCTTTGTAAAATGAAACATGATTCATATTTACATTAAATGGGGTTTTGAAAGCAGAAAGGTGAAGTACTTGTGTCGGTTTTTCCTCACAAAAAGGTGTTATTTGAGCGTCTAAATGGGTTGGACTACTTTTCTGAACGTCTGACCTTCTTTTGGCACGGTGATGAAAGTGATTTGAACGTGTAAAATGTTTTGAGGATGAAAATATTTGAACATTTATCCTGGTCACGACCTCTGTTGTGAGTGTATTACTGTAAGCACAATATTTGCTCATCTTTACAAACTGAAATTTGAACGTGAATTTTTGAAAATTTCCATATTTGAATGCGGTTCAGCATGAGTTTCTATTTATTAAAGCAATCTCCTTCATTGGATTTACTCAAATTTTTAATTTCAATGAACTCAAATTTTTAACTGACTTTTTAGAGTAAATCCATATTATTTCAGTTTTATTAAAATTAGTCCTGATTATGTTTTTGTTCTGGTTTGATTTTGTCTCATTAAGATCAGTGTTATTTCAGTATTATTTATATACTATTATTATATTTATTAATATTTTGAATTATATTAATTATATTAAATAATACAATTAAGTACATTAAATAAGTTTAATATTATTAATTTCATTAAATTATTATTTTATTTTAATAATTAATTATAAGTATATTAAATAAGTGTATTATATTATTTATATTAGTTCTATTAATATTTAAATTTTAATTTGAGTAATTTTGTTGTGTTTTTGTAATTTTTTTTAGATGTATTTTATTTTACTACTTAAAATATATTTCATTTAGTTGCCAAGCCAACATTTCTAATCGTCATATTTTATTTTTAAGCTGTATTTGAATTGATGAAAACTACTTTTATTTTTAGATAACAGGAACAAACCTGGTTTAAATTAGTACGATCAGTACGTATAGGCCCGGTTTCACAGACGGGGCTTAGATTAAGCCAGGATTAGTTCAATTATGACATTTAAGTAGCTTTTACAAACGTTACTGTGCAAAACAATGTCACTGACATATTTTAAGATATATCAATGTACGTTTCTTTCAGTTAAAACAGCTCAAACATGTATTTTAGTCCAGGATGAGACTTAAACCCTGTCTGTGAAACCAGGGATGGTGAATATTGCCAGCTAAACTGACGTGCCCTGCATTTAATGCAACAGCGCCACCTGCTGCTGCTCTCACGAGTCTCTGTCCAGTCCAACAACAGCTTCCATTGTTTGGGAGCAACAGTTCAGTTTTTTTTTTCCTGATATATTTTCCATCAGATTAGAATTGCCTTCAACTCTTTCTGTTAGTGTAACTTGTTTTTTAGTGAGCTGAATACATATTTACAACACTCTCTCTTTAATTGAAATATTGTTTTATATATATTAGGTCACTGAGTTCTAACAAAAAAAAGTACCAAAAACTTCTCCGGTAATGCCGTCTTTTGTTTTAGACATGATATAATGGCAATTCCATGTTTTTTTGGACATGTACAGTACCAGTATTCCTGTAAGTATCTTGCAATGTAAATAAATAAGTCATGAATCTGAGTATAATTCAGTACTAATATATATATGTTTATAAGTATGTACAGTAATTTTTTCTCAGGGTATTTTGTCTTGACGATTATTAGCTGCATGTTTTCTTAATGAGTTCACTTAATAGCGACTCTTGTTCCTGGAAACAGATTTCTAAAGTGGGTTGAGGATGTTAGTTGACTGTACATTCGCTGTGGTTGCGGTTGTGTAGTGTGTGTGTGTGTGTGTGTGTGTCTGTGTGTGTGTGTTTTGGAGTGTGTTCAGTTCTCCTGCGGCCACTAACTCGCAGGAACTGTAACGTTACAGCACTAACATGGCTGACATTTCCCCCTCTCTGGTAAAAAACTCCCAGCCTGTCGGCCAACTCCTCCGCCGCGCTTGTCCAGATCCGTGGAATGTGTGGTGTTGAAAGTGTGTGTGTGTGTGTGTGTGTGTTTTCCCCGGTGGGGTGATTGTGCTTTATTTTACGTCCATTTGGCTCTTTCCTGGAGTCTTAATTCCTGTGCGCTCAGACTGGAGGTTATGAGCCCTGCAGCTGTGCAGAAACACACACTCACACACACACACACACACACACACACTGTTCAACATCCTCGCATTATTATGGAGGGCTTGTCTGAGGTCAAATACGACTGTTATACTGGGAATTGCTGCCTCTCATCACACACACACACACACACAGTTTCCAGCGTGCTGCAGCTGTTCTTTGGGTTTTTGTGTCTCTGAGGTATTTTCCCATATTACAATAAGCCCATTAATGCAGCTTTCCCTCCATCCCTCCATCTCACTCTCTCCTTCGCTGCTGTCTCTCTCTCACATGAGTGCTGTTTTTATTTCTCTCCGTCTCTCGCAGGGACAGAGTCGACGCGGCTCTGCTGGCGTGACTGTAAAGTATTACAATACTGTCAAAGCATTTGAGAACTCAAGGGCTGTTTGAGTGGTTGTGAAGTTCTGCTGTGATTGACAGGCAAACTGAAGCACAAAAACTGATATGAGAATTTACTAAAATGATCAGAAGATTCTGAACATTGTTGACTTCTTTCAAATTAATTTCTCGGGAGGACAGACAGACAGACAGACAGACTGATAGATAGATAGATAGATAGATAGATAGATAGATAGATAGATAGATAGATAGATAGATAGATAGATAGATAGATAGACAGACAGACAGACAGACTGATAGATAGATAGATAGATAGATAGATAGATAGATAGATAGATAGATAGATAGATAGATAGATAGATAGATAGATAGATAGATATACAGACAGACAGACAGATAGATAGATAGATAGATAGATAGATAGATGGATAGATAGATAGATAGACAGACAGACAGACAGACAGACAGACCGATAGATAGATAGATAGATAGATAGATAGATAGATAGATAGATAGATAGATAGATAGATAGATAGATAGACAGACAGACCGATAGATAGATAGATAGATAGATAGATAGATAGATAGACAGACAGACAGACAGACAGACAGACAGACCGATAGATAGATAGATAGATAGATAGATAGATAGATAGATAGATAGATAGATAGATAGATAGATAGAAAGACAGACAGACAGACCGATAGATAGATAGATAGATAGATAGATAGATAGATAGATAGATAGATAGATAGATAGATAGATAGATAGATAGACAGACAGTTAGATAGATAGACAGATAGACAGACAGACAGACAGATAGATAGATAGATATATAGATAGATAGACAGACAGACAGACCGATAGATAGATAGATAGATAGATAGATAGATAGATAGATAGATAGACAGACAGACAGACAGACAGACAGACCGATAGATAGATAGATAGATAGATAGATAGATAGATAGATAGATAGATAGATAGATAGATAGACAGACAGACCGATAGATAGATAGATAGATAGATAGATAGACAGACAGACAGATAGATAGATAGATAGATAGATAGATAGATAGATAGATAGATAGATAGATAGATAGATAGATAGATAGATAGACAGACAGACAGTTAGATAGATAGATAGATAGATAGATAGATAGATAGATAGACAGACAGACAGACAGACAGACAGTTAGATAGATAGATAGATAGATAGATAGATAGATAGATAGATAGATAGATAGATAGATAGATAGATAGACAGACAGTTAGATAGATAGATAGATAGATAGATAGATAGATAGATAGATAGATAGATAGATAGATAGATAGATAGATAGATAGATAGATAGACAGACAGTTAGATAGATAGATAGATAGATAGATAGATAGATAGATAGATAGATAGATAGATAGATAGATAGATAGATAGATAGATAGACAGACAGGTAGATAGATAGATAGATAGATAGATAGATAGATAGATAGATAGATAGATAGATAGATAGATAGATAGATAGATAGACAGACAGGTAGATAGATAGATAGATAGATAGATAGATAGACAGGTAGATAGACAGATAGACAGATAGATAGATAGATAGATAGATAGATAGATAGATAGATAGATAGACAGACAGGTAGACAGGTAGATAGATAGATAGATAGATAGATAGATAGATAGATAGATAGATAGATAGATAGATAGATAGATAGACAGATAGATAGATAGATAGACAGACAGACAGATAGATAGATAGATAGATAGATAGATAGATAGACAGACAGACAGTTAGATAGATAGATAGATAGATAGATAGATAGATAGATAGACAGACAGACAGACAGACAGACAGACAGTTAGATAGATAGATAGATAGATAGATAGATAGATAGATAGATAGATAGACAGACAGACAGACAGTTAGATAGATAGATAGATAGATAGATAGATAGATAGATAGACAGACAGACAGTTAGATAGATAGATAGATAGATAGATAGATAGATAGATAGATAGACAGACAGACAGACAGACAGTTAGATAGATAGATAGATAGATAGATAGACAGACAGACAGACAGACAGACAGACAGACAGACAGACAGACAGATAGATAGATAGATAGATAGATAGATAGATAGATAGACAGACAGACAGTTAGATAGATAGATAGATAGATAGATAGACAGACAGACAGACAGATAGATGTTAATCATGCATAAAGCAATAACGTTCTTCTTTCTGTCTTTCTTTCTTTCTATCTTTTGGACTCCTGAATCCTAACACTGAATCTAGTACGCGCGTTTACATACGTACGCGCTTGCTATTCACGACTCCCGTTACGTAACGATGTGCGCGTAGTTGCCACGGAGACCGCGCCAGCTTCACCGCTAATGCGCCACAACATTCCCTCAAGCTGCTCCTGCACATCCACCCGACAAATGACATGGATTTGCGGTCGACGATGAGTTTAAAATCGAACACAACGCGTGTCCTTCACAAGCCTCTTCATTCCGCGTAACAGAAGCTCGTTATTTCATTTTGCAGCTGTAAATTCACTTCATGAGAGAGATAGCGGTTAGCGTAGCCTAGCGTGCTAATCCTTCATCAGAACTGATCAAACTGTCCGTGTCTGTCCGGATCTACTTCAATAAACCGTAAGACGCTCTTTTCCCTTGATTTATTGTCCCAATGATGTTCTTCAGGCTTTATATTTGTGTATTTGTGCATTATTATACAAGTAATACGTGCGCGTGTTTGTGTGACAGCAGTACATGCATTAAACTGAATTAATCTTGACTGCAGATGTCACGTGTTTGTTAAACCTATGAAAAAAGTTGCATAAATCCGCCACTTTGCATTAAATATTGATGCTTATTTTGTGCTGTAAATAAAATAAAATCTCAGTTGTGTTTAAAGTAGGACTCACTTATCACAGGAAGTCATATAACTGTCTGTCAGTCATACAGTCTCTGCATGATTTGATCTCTGTTTTGACTGTATGATTTCTTTAATAACGGTTTAAACAGGTGAAAGATGCCGCCTGGGACAGACGACCCTCGTAAACTCTTCATCCTGACCACAGCGGGAAACTACTACTCTCTGGACACACCGGCGTCTCTCTCCACCGGCCATCCTCTCGATAACTTCCTAGATGACGGGAATGAGGTTCTGCTCGCCGTCACCAGACACGCAGA
>CM074284.1:3837376-3854876 GCA_037194245.1 Opsariichthys bidens
TGGAGGTACTGGACCTGATTGAGAGCACACGTGAGACGGTAGATGACGTGTGGAAACAGAATGAGCACGCCCCCTACCCCGAGACACGCATGATCAGACTCATGGATGTCATAGGTGCACATCGGGCGTTAATGAGTAATAATAGTGATAATATATTTGATAAAGTACTAATGAGTGTGTGTTCACAGGCGGAGCTCTCGGCAGATTCGTACAGAGGAAGTTGAATGCTCTGCGCTTGTGGGAGGATCCTTATTTCACAGTCAGGGAGGGGCTTAAAGGGGGCGTGGCCGTATGTGAGCAGTGGGTGGCGGCCTGTGAACACCTGACCGGTCAGGTGTGGAAACGCTACTCGCCTCATCCGTGGAGCGGAGAGAAGCACCGCCCACAGGGGCTGCAGAGCCTCGCGCAGCGATTGGAGGAGGTCGGACCGCACACCTGTCAATCTTCACAGTATAATCTGGAGCATTATCTCAAAACGTGTGTCTTTCAGGTGGTGCAAGTGCGATCTGTGTGTGAGAAACTGCAGCGTTTGTTATCCGGAGGGAAGCAGCAGGTTTCAGCCGCACGTGTGTATCAGCCTTTCACGGGACTCAACCCGATACACTACAACCCTTATACCGAGGTACATCCGTGCACAAAATCTCATCCTCGTCCATAAATGATGAATATTTGATATATCACTCATCTGTATGTGTGTGTGTTTAGCCTTTATGGAGAGCCGCGGTGTCTCAGTTTGATCGACTCATCACTCCAGCAGAACAGGAAGCAGCTGGAAAGCTCAAGACCTTCATAATAGATGCACAGGACAGTCCGCAGCAGGTACACACACTCGCGCTCGTCCTGTGTGTCCAGACATTTGGCTTTTTGAGGGCGGGTGAATAGATGGAGAAAGAATTTCAGATGAAACGTGGAGGTTACTGTTCAAACAGTAGATTTTGTTTCAGAGAAATTATTACTTTTGTTCATCAAGGATGCATTAAATTGCTCAAAAGTGACATTTATAATGTTACGAAACATTCTATTTCAAATAATTATTAATCAAAGAATCCTGAAAAATTAATTGTCACAGTTTCCAGAAAAATATGAACTGTTTAATCATTAATGTTTCTTGAGCAGCAAATCATCATGATTTCTGAAGGATCATGTGACACTGAAGACTGGAGTAATGATGCTGAACATTCAGCTGGATATAACTTGCAGTTTAACATATATTCACATAGAAAACAACTGTTTTAATTTGTAATAATATTTCAGTATTTTTCAAAAACATTAAAAAAATCTTTTAGAGGAACCCTGAGACTTTTATCCTTCTACTGATTGTTACCCAGACCTCAGAACGCATAGTTAAATATCTCACACATGTTTCTCCAACAAAACTCAAATTGTTAACCTTGTAAACAGGCTGCCTCTGGGCTTGATGTTTGATGCCAGATTTATAATAAACTCACAAACAGATGCACACATCTGTACGTCATAGTTTCATTATCTTCGTTTCAGCTGCTGCAGGCGTTTCAGAAACACCGAGATCTGATCAGGCGACCCACAATCAGCAAAGAGCTGCAGCCCGAGAGAGAAACGCTCCTCACACGATTGCTGGACTACAACAAGGGTCAGATCACACACACAGACACACACACACACTACATAGGCGCTACCTTCTAAGGCAGCATCCTAACTGAAACGAAGCTGATTTAAAACACTCATTTTGAGTGAGGTGTTACATAGCGTTACATAGAGTTTAGTACATAGCTAAAATTTCACATCTAGATTCAGAACTGCCATACCATGAGGAGAGAAAGACAGTAGAGAGGTTTTTAAAGATGTTTTCATGCAAGCTGTGTCGTGCAGGACTACGAGCAGATTTTGAGAGCCGTTGTCACGGCACTCCAGGAGAGAAAACCGGTCCTCTCGCGGGAAGAAACCTTCCTGAGGTCGTCAACAATATCGTATGGGTCCGACAGCTGCTGCTCAAGGTGCGTACTCACGAATGATTTTAATGATATAGTCGTGGCCTAATGATGAGGGAGTCGGGCTTGTAACCTGAAGGTTGCTGGTTCGATTCCCACGCCGCCAGGAATTGAAGGTGGGGATTGTGAATGAACAGCACTCTCTCCACCTTCGATACCATGACTAAAGTGCAGGGTTGGGGAGTAACGAAATACAAGTAACTTAGTTACGTATTTAAAATAGAAAATTTGAGTGACTGTATTTCATTTTAAATGGGTGGTAATCAGATTACAGTTCCATCTGAAAAGTGTTTTAGATTACCAAAGTGATTACTTTGAGTTTTAATGTCATTTCAACAGCGATTGGTGATTCTCTGACTCTGACCGTCTGAAAAAGACGAGTTCAGTTTCATGTTTTCCACTGTTTTCATGTTTTGGGAGTCATTTTATAATTCACTCGTCACTGTGACTTTTTCTCATAATTTGTTTTTTCCCCTCACAATTGTGAGTTTGCATTTCACAATTCTGACTTCTTTTTCTCTGAATTGCGAGATTTAAACTCACAATTGCAAGTTATAAAGTCAGAATTGGGAGATATAAACTTGCAATACTGACTTTTTTCTTGCAATTGTGAATTTAGTATGTGAGTTTATATCTCATAATTCTGACTTTTCTCAATATTGTCAGTTTATATCTCATAATTCTGACTTTATAACTCACAATTGCAACTTTATATCACACAATTCTGAGGGAAAAAGTCAGAATTGTGAGATAAAAACTCGCAATGACCTTTTTTGTGTTTGTTCCACACTTATTAGTATTCCAAAGTATTCTAAAGTATTTAGATTAAGTTACTAAACTTGAGTAATGTAACGAAATACGTTACAAATGACTTTTTAAAGCATGTATTTTGTAATCTGTAGTGAAATACATTTTAAAAGTAACCCACCCAGCCCTGCTAAAGTGCCCGTGAGCAAGTCACCTAACCCCTAGTTGCTCCCCTTGTAAGTTGCTTTGGATAAAAGCGTTTGCTAAATGACTAAATGTATGTAATGTGAGCTTATATTCATTAAGAAGCAACACTACAGGCAGAACTGTACACTTTACATATGGAAGGGGGAATCTCCTCAACCACCACCAACGTCCAGCATCTGGACGGCAGCCGTTTTGAGCCAGAACGCCCACCACACACCATCTATATTGGTGGAGTGATGAAGACAATCATATATGGGGATGATGAGGAGGTCATGATGGTAGATTGAGGCAAATTTCTTGCAGACTAGTGGACAGAAAACATCCAAAATATATTGTAATCCTCTAGGTTTACAAATCATATCTTTAAAGGCTTGAGTTTTATTCATATCTATATTCTGAAGGGGTTTGTTCAAATATCATTTGCCTGATTTCATGCAACATTTCATACCTAAAACCTCATGAAATGTGTTTGTTTTCTGGCCGTTGAAAGAATTTTCTGATTTATCGGATGGATCTCCACGTATATTAGATCCCACGCCGAATCCGAGCAGAAGCGGGAGACGAAGTGAGGATAATGAAAAGAGCACAGTTTATTAATAATCTTAGTTGTGTATTTTTCAACAAATCCAACAAGAGTTCTTATCAATAATGCCACAAAAACAATGGAAAATTACAGCTTCACAAAATGATGAACAATATAAAGCAGATAATAATATGGTTAAACGATAAATCAAATGACAACTCCATAAATGATTATTGACCGTTCATTTAATTTCTCGAAAGCTTTACCCTGTTCACCTGTGGTGTCTCGCCTTAAATGAAGAACGTTAAGTGTGGTGAAGCATTTGAATCTGTGTGTGCAGGTGGAGGACTCTCTGAAGATGGCGGACGCGTTGCTCTCTGACCTGTCTGGGTTTCGGCCGCTGGTCCGTTTCTCTGACGAGCTCCAGGAGCAGCTGAGATCGTACGAGCAGGAGCAGTTTCAGGACTGGACCAGAGACCTGCTGTCGGGACTCTCCGATCCCAAATCTGGAATCAGGTTAACACGCGCTCGGACAAAAAAAAACGCGTTGACAAATACATTTACCAGACAAATAACCTGGGCTCACTCGTTCGGCACAAATCCAAATGCCGTTTTGGAATATTAAGTCGTAGCTTGCTTCAGATGAAAAAAATGTGACATATCTCTAAACATCTACACAGTAAAAACCCCAGAGTTAACTCAACTCTGCTCAGATAACATTTGCTCCCTCTCTAAACAGAGTTAAAGTAACACTGAAGCAGAGTTAAAGTCAATGAGATAATCAAGCGATGATTGAACATTATTGATGAACACCTGCTGTTAACAAGCAGAATCACTGAAGTACAGAGAAACACAAGAACTACAACTGATGAAATCAACTGAAGATAAAAGACATTCAATCTCTGAAGAGTGTTACTTTAACTCTATTTAGAGAGGGACCAAATGATATCTGAGCAGAGTTGATTTAACTCTGGGGTTTTTACTGTGTACTGTGGAAACACTATATTAAAAAAAAAAAGACTTTATTATTTACATCTAAGAGTTTAACATGTTGGTTGAAGTCATTAAAGGTGCTGCCAATGACATTTTCAAAACAAACTGTGACAGGAGCACCACCATAAATCTGTCCCAACTTCTGTGTAGTTTGCAGGCCAGCGATCGTGTCATGGAGTTGGATCACATGGACGGTAAACTGAAGATCCAGTACTCGGACCGGCTGGTGAGTTTACTCAGAGAGGTGCGGCAGCTCTCCGCCCTGGGCTTCACCGTCCCTGCGAAGATCCAGCAGGCGGCAAACACCGCTGAGAAGTTCTACCGGCAGGCCATCATCCTCAAACAGGTGTGTGAACGCACAAACTAGATATTGCACTGTACGCTGGCTAAAAGTACCAATATGACTGCTAACCCAACATTTCTAGGCAATATTCTACTCTAGAATGTTCTCTCTCTCGGGTTTGGGAAGTTAGATTCATTTTTGGGAATATCATTTGAGTCCATATAATTCTTATAGAATCTTATAGTTATTCACTTAAATGATGCCGTGCTCTTTTTGTTGGTGGCTCGACTGCAGTTGAACAACTTTAGATTTTAATTCGCTTGTGGTTCAGCGTCCCCGTTCTGTATTCTGAGGTCAAATATCGTGTGTTTGTGTATTTAACAGGTGGCTCATTTCTACAACACCATCGATCAGCAGATGATCGCTTCTCAACGACCCATGATGCTCGGCTGCGCTCTGGCCTTTGAGCAGGTCATCAAGGTGCCGAGAACATTTCCTACTGTAAAAATACAGTAATAATACAGTAAAAACTGTGAAATATACCGTTTTCCATGTGAATATATACTAAAATATAATTTATATTCGGTGATCAAAGCTGAATTTTCAGCATCATTACTCCAGTCTTCAGTGTCACATGATCCTTCAGAAATCATGATGATAATCACATTTATGATTATTATCAATGTCGAAAACAGGGTTCTTTGATGAATTGAAAGCGTTTATTTGAAATAGAATCTTTTCTAACATGTCTAAATGTCTTTAATGTTACTTTTGAGCAATTTAATGCATCCTGTGCAAGTATTAATGTTCAAAACACACACAATACCTCAGATTTTTGAATGGTAGTGTATTCTGCATGACTGTTTCGAGTGTGATAAACCGGTCACATCATCTGTCTGTTTGTTGAATAATATTTATTTGTGGCAGAACCCACGGTCCCAGTCTCGCGACGAAGGCGGAAAGCTCCAGATCACGTGGGAGAATCCTAAAGAGCTGGAGCAGTACATCAGTAAACTGCAGAGCGCCGCCGAGAGACTCTCGACAGAGAACCGCAAACTCAGGAAGTGGCACACCGACTTCACTGACAAGGTGATCTCTCTCTCTCCTCTTCCTCAGGCCTTCGACCTGAGCTTGAACGTGCACGCTCGGAGCATCAAGACAAATGAACATGGAAGAGCTGTCCAGGGCTTTAGTTTTGTGTGTGTGTGTGTGTGTGTGTGTGTGTTTTATAGGTGGTGTGTCTGATGGGAGTGGATCTCCTGCGTCAGCAGCAAAGATGGAAAGATGGTCTTCAGGATCTCAGGGCTGGATTTGCCACCCTGGAGTCTCAGGTGATCACGATTCTCCAAACACTTTCTCGCTGTCTCTGATTTGGGTCACTTTTAATGTGTATTTGGGAACACAACATGCATTATTATTTTATTTTTTATTAAATATTCAATTTATTTGACAGTGATTTGTTTAATATTTTATGTAACAATAACAAAAATAATAATAATTTCAAAAAGTTCCAGGTTTGTTTGTAGGATTTGGTCAAAAATGGTGTGATTTTATATAAATATGACTATAAAATAGTAATAATAATTTCATTTGGGAACGCAACATGCACCAACAATGTTCCCTTAAATAGTAGTATTGTAATTTTACAACTGTAAGATAAAATTATTATTATTATTATTTTATTTTTTATTAAATATTCAATTTATTTGACAGTGATTTGTTTAATATTTTATGTAACAATAACAAAAATAATAATTATTTTAAAAAGTTCCAGGTTTGTTTGTAGGATTTGGTCAAAAATGGTGTGATTTTATATAAATATGACTATAAAATAGTAATAATAATTTCATTTGGGAACGCAACATGCACCAACAATGTTCCCTTAAATAGTAGTATTGTAATTTTACAATTGTAAGATAAAATTATTATTATTTTATTTTTTTATTAAATATTCAATTTATTTGACAGTGATTTGTTTAATATTTTATGTAACAATAACAAAAATAATAATAATTTCAAAAAGTTCCAGGTTTGTTTGTAGGATTTGGTCAAAAATGGTGTGATTTTATATAAATATGACTATAAAATAGTAATAATAATTTCATTTGGGAACGCAACATGCACCAACAACCTTCTTATAAATATTAGTATTTTTATGATTATAATTATTTTTCTTAAATATTACATTTCTTATTTTATATGATAATATTATAATGTTTGAAATAAAAAAGCTTCAGATTTGCTCTGCTTGTTTGTAGGGTTGCGTATATAAATATGACTATAAAATATGGTATACACAGATTGTCACAATCAACAAATACTATAAGAAATTCGTTTTTGTTTCGTTTTTGGTTGAAGTGGCTGACTTCTTCATATCAATTGTGAAACTCTCTTGTTCAATAAACTCAGGTCACATAGACGGTACGTCACAGAAAATGAGAACAGTGTATTCCACCAAATACAAACTAACTGACATTAGCTTTACAGTAATCCGATGAAATGCTCAATGAACACACAAAATGTATTCGAGCACTTTAAATAACTATTTAAGTCTCATCAACAACATTGTGACAAATATAGGCCACAAACGCTTTAATAAGCAAATGTTTCTCAACTCTTTTACAAACAACACTGCATATTGTTACAATCTGAAGATTTCAAGCATTCTGACACGTCGAATTTTTTATTGATTTAAAATACGAGTACGTCAAACAAACACATCGAACTCACGTCTTTTGACATTGGCATATGGCGAGTGCTTCACTACGAGCAAACAAAGTCTGCCCGTCTCCATCTCGACTCTTCTTGTTTGTCTTCATTTAGTTTTTCTCCTCCATTTTTGATCCCTAAATTTTTTCCCCCCCATCAACTATTATTTTTTACATTACAGATGATTTTCATGATTTCCTCCCCGGTTTGCGCAGCCTCTACCAGCATCCTTAAACGTGACTGAGTTTGTGTGTGTTCAGGGGTTTCGTTCTGGAGACATGAGGGCCTGGCGTCAGCACTGGAACCATCAGCTGTATAAAGCTCTGGAGCATCAGTATCAGGTGGGACTGGAGGCCCTCAACAAGAACCTGCCGGAGATTAACATCGACCTCATCTTTAAGTAAGAGCCCCTCTCCTCTTTATGGGTTTTAAGGGTCAAAAACTCACCAAATCATTTACGGTTTGGTTTCTCAGGCAGGGGCGACTGCAGTTCCGTCCTGCGTTTGAAGAGGTCAGGGCGAAATACTACCGTGAGATGAAAAGGTTCATCTGCATCCCGAACCAGTTTAAGGGCGTGAGCGAGACCGGAGAGGAGCCCATATTCACCTGCATGATCGAACACAACGCCAGTGGCTTCTTGACCATCTTCAGCAAAGCTGAACTCCTCTTCAGTCGACTCGCACGCGTGCTGGACAAGTTTAAGGTACGGCAGACTGCGTTTCAAACGCCAGTGAGCCGTAATAACTGGATAATGTCAGCGATGCTCGTTCCGTAAACACGCAGCAAAATCTTTTTTGAGATTTTAGCTGATTTTGACCAAAAATAAGATCAGATACAGTATTGTTCAAAAGTTTGGGGCTTATAACTTTTTATACTTTTATTCAGCAAGAATGCATTAAATTGATCAACAATACAAACAATAATGTTTCAAACAAATGCTGTTCTTTTCTCTTGCTATTCTTCCTGAAAAATTAAAAAAATGCATGGATCATGTGACTCTGAAGACTGGAGTAATGATGCTGAAATTCAGCTTTGATCACTGGATATAAATTACATTTAAACATATATTCACATAAACAACGGTTATTTTAAATTGTAATAATATTTCACTGTTTTACTGTAATTTTGGTCACCTCAATTTTCGAAAGAGCAGACGTTCTTTCGAAAACATTACAAAATCCACCGCAAACTTTTGAATGTGACCGTATATATCCAATCCCAGAATACATTGCACATACGTACATTTCTCCTAAAATTGTTAGTTAAAGGAAACGTTGATTATAAATAAAGCTCTGGACAATTAATGCATGCATGGTGAATTCCAATCGTATTCGAATATTAAAACACGAAGGGAGTTTCAGCACGTAAAGGTCATGTACTGAGGTCACTTTTAAAGTGATGTTCTAGAAAACACCTTAAACACCCACCCTCCCACACACACACACGTCCAACCAGATCCACTTTATTAGACATTACTGCCTACCTAGACATGTTTAATGCATCTACGATGCCCAAAATGCTGTCTAGATCAGTGCACTAGTTTTTTTTAAAGATACAACAATGATTATAGCATCGAATTATTGTGTTTTAGCATTTACAAACTTCCATTCTTGAAATGCTGTCAGATTTCAATTGTGGTTTAGAGGACACAATATGTCAAAGGTTCTTCTGCTGCTTTAATACGGTTATGGGGAATCCCGGCCCACTCGCACACGAACTCACTTCTGATTTCTGCCGCCCACACATAGGGGAAACGGGTCGAACGCTTCCTCTTTAGCAGCGGCGCTTGGAAACCTCAGCCGAGTCGTTCTGTCTGAGATTTGCGCGTCTGCCGGCGGCAGATGTCCGATCGTTGGGCAGGTGCCGCTTTAATCAGCTGCGTAAAACTCTCTGTTCACTGATAATGATCCTTCATCGTAGTTTCATTAGCTTTCATTAACATCAGAGTTGCTCAACGAGTTAGAAAAGCCTACTGTATGCAAAATCATTCAGCAGCGCGTTCAATGACAGCTCAGCGTTTTGCTCGTTTCATCACCTCCGGAGAAAGCGACCTAAGAAAAGCTTTAGTATGAAGATCCGAGTTTGGCTCCATTGGGGTTTTTGATGTGGCTAATAATAGAAGGGAAGGTTTGCTCCCCGAATTTGGAGAATTCCAGCATGTTACAAAATAACACACGATCAGCACATAATCTACAATGTATGAGTTTCTGTATGAATAACTTTTGACCCTTTTGAAAATAAGCTCAAATCCAGGACCAACTTTTTTTACCGCACAAACAATATCCGTAAATCCGTTAATATCGTAATGAACCGGTCAAAAACAATAACATCAGCTGATTTCATTTTCTAAATACGTGTTTTATAGTTTTACTAGAGCAGTGTGGGTATTGTTGCACTGTTAAAAATCGGTTCTGTTCATTGAAATGAAGCTGAAATAACATAACATATAAATATTAGATTAAAAAAAAAACTTTGCAACTGACTTAAATGTAAAATAAGTTGAAGTACTAAACTTACCAAAACGTGAATTGAAATAATAATTTAAAGCCAAGTATAGATTTTAATAAAAAAAAAAACGACCTAAGCACATAGCAAAAATATTAAAATAGAAAGCTTAAAATATAAAAATAAAGACTATTTCACAATATTAATAAATACTGTAATAGTATATAAATAGCACTGCTCTAATTAATGCTTATCTTGTTTGAGATTCCATGTTTTGCAGTCTGGGTTGTATTTTCTTTTACTTCATTTGAGATCTTTTAAACTGTTGACTATACAGAAATAATTGATTAATGCAATGAAGTCACATGTTACTTTTTACATTTAGCATTCCCTGATGTCTGAGATATATCGGCCACCATATCGGTATCGGCCGATATATGTTCATTTTTAATGTTTTCATATCGGCCCAATAAGAAAATCTGGTCAGTGTATTAAAGCCGTCATGATGGTTTTAAACAGCTTGAAATATGATTGAAATCACTTCAAAAAATGAAAATACAATTAAGTGTAACATGCAAGTCTGTCATATAGACTACATAACGTTATAATTGTGTGATTGGGATGTGGATTTTAATGGTGAGACTTTTGTTTTATATATTTTAAATTATTTTATTATATATTATTATATTAATTATATATGTTTTAATTTATTTTACTATATTTATTATTATAAATTATATTTTCAATTATATAAAAAACTTTGATTTAGATTTATCGGCCAATATATCAGCTCTCGGCTTTCAGATATAAAGAATTATCATATCGGTGGATTTTCGTAGATCATAACAGACGAGGGTTTGTTACTAAAATTGGTCGAATTCATGCATGTAGTATCAAGCCTCCTGAGATGTTTGCATGGGGGATTATTTGATGTCATTTATAAAACTGCTTCCCTGTGTGTCTGTGTTCAGGACTGGGTGGTTCTGGGGCAGGTGGATATAGATGTTCTGGTGGAGAAACACCTTCACAGTGTCCAGGACTGGGAGAGGAACTTCAAAGCTCTCAAAGCCAAAGGAAAAGAGGCCGAGCGGCTGCCCAGGTAGTGTATGTTTCTATATATATATATATATATATATATATATATATATGTACTGTGTGTTTGAGAAGTTGTGCTGCATTTAACAGTGTGTGTGTGTGTGTGTGTGTGAGTAGCACAGAGAAGGTCGACTGCATCACGGTGAACTGTGAGCCTGTCAGAGTGGCTGTGGACGATCTCATCCAGAGGTTGTTTGACGCTCTCCTGACGTCCCTGAGGAGATCCATCCAGGGTGAGATCAGATGTGTACACGGTGTCTTAAAGACAAAACATGAATCCAAACCTGTGTTAAAGCGTTAGTTCACCCAAACATGAAAATTCACTCATTAATTCCTCATGTGGTTCAACACCCGTAAGACCTTCGTTCATCTTCAGAACACAAATGAAGATATTTTTGATGAAATCCGATGGTTCAGTGAGTCTCTATTGATGAACACTTTCATACTAAAACATATTTAAAACAGGTCATGTGACCACAGTGGTTCAACTTTAATGTTATAAAGCGATGAGAATACTTTTTGTGCACCAAAAAACAACAAAATAATGACTTTTTTCAACAATATCTAGTGATTATCAATTTCAAAACACTGATTCAGGAAGTTTTATGAATCTTTTGTGTCGAATCAGTGGTTCGGAGCGCCAGAGTTTGGCAGTTTGATATTCAAATGGAAAAATAAAGCTAAAATAAAAAAAATACTACATGAAATAAAAATAAATGGACGCTAAATAGACATATAGAAAAGTAAAAATATAAAAAAAAAACATTTAAATAAATGTTAACAAATAAAATTAAATATAAATTAAATTAATTAAAAATTTTCATTTAATTGAAGTAGTTAGATTGCTAAAACTAAACTAATATAATATAAAAAATATAAATATTGAATAAAAAAAATGTTAAAAAATAAAAATAAAATGTTGCTTTGCCAACTAACTGAAATAATAGTTTAACTTGAAGTGTTACAATTACTAAAAAATAATAATAAAGATATACGGTATACTTATAGATTATATGTGTGTGTGTATTTGTATAAATAAAAAATAAAAAAATAAAAAAAACGCAACAAAATGACCAAAACCTGAACTAAAATGAAAACATAAAAATAAAGCTAATTCAAAATATGAATAAGTTCTATATTTGTATATAAATACTACTAAAATAACTCTGATCTCACAAGCACTCGGATCTTTAGGAGTGTTTAGGAGATCAGATGGTACAACACTGACCTCTGCTGGTTGTATTTGCACCTCTCAAGCTGCTGTTCTGTGTGTACGCAGGTCACATTCAGATGATAGACTCTTTCGTGAACGGTGCGATGGAGACGTTGTCTTTGCGTCCCGAGAGCATCGATGAGATTGGAGAGGCCAATACCAAACACAGCCAATTACAGACCCAGAAACCTGAGGTGCATCAACACCCTTATTGATTATTAAATGTTCTCCTTCACAAAAACTTGTGTCGTGTAGCTAGTCTTCAATATGAGCTTATTCTAGCCAAGAACCGGCAGCGTGTAAAGATATTCTGCCGTGCTGACGTGTTGCGTTTGTGTGTGAATGCTGTACTGATGTTGTTTGGATGTTGCGCGCAGATTCTGCCTCAGTTCCAGCAGGCGGAGGAGAAGAACAGGCTGTTGCGCTCCGTGGCGGGTGGAGGTCTGGACACCATCAGCTCTCTGAGAGCCAAATGGGACAAATTTGAGCTTGTGATGGAGAGTCATCAGCTCATGATTAAAGAACAAGTACAAACGCACACCTCCTATATACACACACTCACACACACATGAGCCAGTGTTGTGACTAAAACTAAAAATAATGTTAATTGAAATAAATTAAATGTTAAAAGAATTAAAATAAAATCTAAAAATAACTTTTTGAAAATGTATTAATGAATTATTTATTCATTTTAACTTTTGAAATTTTATTTCAGTTAGTTGGCAAAATTTCTCATTTTAATTTAGTTGAAGTACGTGAATTTCTGAAACTCAAACTGAAGTAAAAATTAATAAAAATTAAAAAGTCAGATTTAAAATATAAAACAATAACCGTTGGATTTTTTTGTAATTTAATACACCAAAATATTGTTTTAATATTGTTATTGTCAACTAAATCTTAATAAAAATAAATAATCTGAATATAAATGTTAACAGAAGTCAAATTAAATATATATATATATATATATATATATATATATATATAATTTGACTTCCGTTAACATTTATTAATTTTATTTTTTAATCTATTTAGGTTTTAATTTTTATTTATTTAAATGATTTAGTTAATGAAAAACTTAAATAGATTAAAAAATAAAATGAATACATTTTAAACCCCCCCAAACTAATTAAACCAAAACTTTAATAAAAAATAATGAATATAAAATATGATAATAAAAATGAATTTAAAATATTTCATTTAATTATTAAAACAAAAAATTGAAAAATAAATTCATATCTAAATAAACATATTTAAAAATAGTAATAGAAAACATAAACAACACAATTAATCTGTATCTAAAATGAAAATAATTATGGAAAATATAAAATGTAAATGATAAATTATATTATTTATTAATTATAATAATAACATACATACATTTTAATTGTAAATAATTATAAAATAATGAACTAATTCAAAACATGAATAAATACAATGGTACTAAAATAACTCTGAAGTCGGTTTTTCATTAAGATGAGTTCAGTGAGTTAGAAGGATTCGTTTTAAAGGATCACCTCAAATGACTCAGTTGAGGCATGAACAACATCGTTTTGTATTTTTGTGAATCGTTTTGCAGTGGAGATGCAAACGCTCACACACAATCTCCTCTGTGTTTCTCAGGTGGAGGTGATGAAAGGGAACGTCGAGTCGCGGGTGCAGGTTTACCTGCAGGACCTGCAGAAGTTCAGAGCCCGCTGGGACCAGCTCAAACCCGGCCACGACATCATCGAGTCAGGTGACCACGAGGCTCTGCAGCGGTGCGTTCAGAACATCCGAGACAGACGAGCCGAGTTTGATGAGCTGGAGAGCGCGCGCAAAAAACTCACGTGTGTGACTTTACTCCTGCACTCGCAAGCGGATAAACGCCCGTGAGATTACCATAGTAAACGTGTGTGTGTGTGTGTCGTGTGTGTGTCTAGGGAGGACTGCGAACACTTTCACCTGAGCCCTCCCGACGCGTCTCTGGCTTCCGACACGCTGAGGGATCTGCAGGAGTGTTCGGAGATGTGGGAACTTTACGAGGAGTTTCAGCAGGGACTGGATGAAAACGCCGAGCAGGACTGGATTTCCTTCAGGTCACAATCACAGAAACTTGCCAGAAATTTCTTCACGGACATTCAGAGTCTTTGTGTCTGGAACAAACTCGGCATATATCCCGCGCTGAGCGTTATCTGTGTGTGTGTTTTCCCCGCAGGAGTAAGACACACGCGTTCGAGGAGTTTTTGTTCGCGTGGCACGACCGACTGAGGAAGCTGGAGGAGCAAACCAGCATGTCTGTCAAACTGCAGAAGGAAGTGGACAGATACAAGGTCACATGAGTGGATTCTTCTGGTTATTTGCTAGCATTCAGTGGAAATTCTGTTGTCGGATGGGTCGTTTTCAGGTCATTTGGAGGGTTTCTTCCTCTGTGTTGTAGCTAAAATTAGTGTTCTAACTAACTTTACCAGGCCTGCATGTTCTGTATATTTCTAGAAAGTCTGTTTTTTTCTTTTCAATAACTACTTTTAATAGCTACTTCATTATTTAAAGAGGACCTGTTATGCCGTTGATGTTGTTTTTGGGCTCTTCTAGAAGTCAATTTATATTTTCACTCTACAGATTGTTTCAAAGCAGCTTCACAATTAATGGACTGAGATTGTTTTGGCTTTACAGCAGCTCTAAGAACACATTATTATCGAGCTAAAGTGCGTCTTTGATTCAATCACTTCCGTTGTAGAAATTAATTATTAAGTTAAATGACACCTTTCCAACTGAAAACCGAAGACCTTTAATGCGTTCAGAACAGGTTTTGATGTTTGAATGTTCATTATTCTCCATTGTTGCAGCTCCTCTCTTCTCAGTCTGTCAGGAACGCTCTGTTTACTTCCTGTCTCTATGAAGCCCCGCCTTCTGAAACGCACAATGTGCTCTGATTGGTCGGCTGGAGCAGTGTGTTGTGATTGGTCAAGCGCTTCAAGTGTTATTGAAAGTTGTTAATATTATTATTGAATCTTCACCTTCTGACATATTGCTATGTCAAAAAAGTATTCATTTTAATTATATGGATTCATTATAAAAAATTATAACAGTAGCTCGGATATATAAACATATAAATATGTAGTTAACTACTACTAAAAATCATTTGAATTGTTATGATTCTAGGCAAAACACAGTTGTGTTGAATATTAAGCTTTACAGCTGTGTGTGTGTGTGTGTGTGTGTGTTTTAGGCTGTAGTTCCAGTGTTAAAGTACGTGCGCGGCGAGCACCTCTCTCAGGAACACTGGCTGGATCTGTTCCGGCTCATCTCTCTGCCCAGAGGAACCACACTAGAGAAACTGCAGTTCAGAGACCTGCTACGAGTGGCCGACAACATCATAGACAAAGCCCTGGAGCTCAAGGTACACACACACACACACACGCACCATTTTTGTGTGTGTCCCTTTAAATGCAAATGAGCTGCTGCTCCAGAAGAGGGCGGAGCTTTAACAGCTCAACAACAACAAAGCTGGAGAATCTCACGCAGACAAAATGAGGAAAGTGTTCAAACTGATGGAGAGACTCAGGAAGAAGTTTCTGAACGGTTACTGGATAAATGGATGTAGTTGCTGTGGAGTTGATCATGTGTCGTCACGTTCCTCTTTTTTCCTTGAATCGACCCTCGTTTGTGAAGCGGTCCGGCGTAAAATGACGGCATCAACGACACTCGACTACAACAACTCTAAAGCAGCCCAACATGACTCCGCCCCCTTTGTTGAGTGTTCTAGGGGGCGGGGCTTATGTCAATTTTTGTTGTAGTCCTTAAACAGTGATTTCTGTAAAAGAAAATCTCTCTCTTTTCATTGAACTTTGAGCGTCGTAACTTTGCAGATGTTGTTTCTGCTCAAACAGCAACATCACACACTAACTGAAGTTAAAAAGTGAAATCATAATCAAGGACCCCTTTATCATTTCCTAAGCGTTTGTTGTCAGGTTTATCTGACCTCTTGTCTCATTTTCTAGTTTGATTCTCCATAGACACAGTAATCACGTCTCTCTCTGTGAGCAGGATCTGAACAGTCGTGCCCAGGCAGAGGTCACCATCCGCGAGGCTCTGCGGGAGCTGGAACTGTGGGGCGCCGGCGCGTGTTTCACCCTGACGGACTACACAGACAGTCAGGGGGGCTCTCTGCGCGTCATCAAGGAATGGAGGGACATGGTCAACCAGGTGGGCGACAACCGCTGCCTGCTGCAGTCGCTCAAAGACTCGCCCTATTACCTGCGCTTCCAGGACAAAGTGTCGCTGTGGGAAACCCGACTGGCCGACCTCGACGAGTACCTGCAGAACCTCAACACCATCCAGAGGAAGTGGGTCTACCTTGAGCCCATATTTGGCCGTGGGGCGTTGCCGCGGGAACAGGCCCGCTTTCAGAGGGTGGACCAGGATTTCAGGTCAGCGGGGAGAGGATGCTGGGACAGGTGTGAGAGAGATGAGTGTAAGTGCATCACTCACATGTGTCTGTGTGTAGGGCGATCATGTCAGACGTTCAGAGGGACAGCAGGGTCACGTCTCTCACGACTCGAGCTGGAATCAGAAACTCTCTCGTCACCATCTTGGACCAGTTACAGCGCTGCCAGAAATCCCTCAATGAATTCCTGGAGGTAAAGCCTGTATTCAAATAATGTAGAATTATAAATAATAGAATTAAAAAAATTATATCATAATATGAAATCATTTATTTGTCCTGTATTAACAACACACCTTAATATTTAGGCACAAATATATCTACAAATAAACCATAGAGATAACAGAAACAAAAATAAGCCACTATATTTAAAAAAAAAAAAATATATATATATATATATTTTTTTTTTAATATAAAAAATAGTGGCTTATTTTTGTTTATTTCGGTGGTTTATTTTAGATTTGTTCATGTTTTTGCTACGTATGTATGAGTGTATATATATATATATATACATGCATACCTTTTTGTTATTTTTTTGGTTTATTTTAAATATATACATTTTTATGTTTTTTGCTGTTTCAAGTTTTTGATAACATAAATAATATAAAATATATATTTTATATCAATAGGATTAATGTAAATTATATCGGTTATATATTTTTATATATATATATATATATATATATATATATATATTTTTTTTTTTTTTAATTAATTTTTAGATTAATATACACATTTAAATATTCAATTTTCATAAATTTTCGTGACAATTTTAATGACGTCTGACCCCTGTGTGATCCATGCAGGAGAAGCGTTCTGCATTTCCTCGGTTTTACTTCATTGGAGACGACGATCTACTGGAGATTCTCGGACAGGCCACAAACCCTACTGTCAT
>CM074284.1:3859876-3889876 GCA_037194245.1 Opsariichthys bidens
AGACACACACAACATACAAAACACACACACACAGACACACACAACATACAAAACACACACACAGACACACACAACATATTATATTATATTGATGCTAGCAAAAATGTATACATTGAGCTCCACATTACTGTGAATAACAGAAGTGTTTCCAGGACTGGGGAAGTTAATCAGGCAATTAAAGCAGTTCCATGTTCCATGTGTCCAATGTCTAATGCATCAGGGTATAGATGTGAAGTCCATGGGCCGGATCTTCGTCGGGCTGGTGAAGTGTGGAGCGTGGGGCTGTTTTGATGAGTTCAATCGCCTGGAAGAGGCCGTGCTCTCCGCCGTCTCCATGCAGATCCAAGCCATCCAGAACTCACTGAAAAACCACCGCTCCACCTGCCAGCTACTCAATAAAGAGGTGACACAGTCCCGTTCCTACAAAGCATAAAAATGTGTAACACACACCGACACAAAAGAGACAGTGAGACAGTCTGTGTGTGTTTTCAGGTGGAATTGGACCCGAACTCAGGCGTCTTTATCACTCTGAACCCAGCGGGTAAAGGATACGGAGGGCGGCAGAAGTTGCCGGATAATCTGAAGCAGCTCTTCCGACCGGTTGCCATGACGAGTCCCGATAACGAGCTCATCGCTGAGGTCATCCTGTACTCGGAGGGATTTAAGGAAGGAAAGGCACTCGGACGAAAATTGGTCGCTATATTCAATCTGGCCAGGTAGAAGCTTGAATGTTTATGTAATGTGACACTGGGAGCCAGTGTGTGTGTGTGTGTCTGTGCATGACTGTGTGTTTGTGCGCAGGGAGCTGTTGACACCCCAGCAGCACTATGACTGGGGTTTACGCGCTCTAAAGACGGTGCTGAGAGGCTGTGGGAGTTTACTGCAGCTACAGAGACTAAACAACAACCCCAGTGAGCGACTCTCATTGGAATGAATAATCACATGACTGGAACTGTCCGGGATCACGCCTGTATTGTCTGTTTCTGTCTGCAGTGAAAGAGAGCTGGTTAGTGGTTCAGGCTTTGAGGTTAAACACCATGTCAAAGCTGACGTTCGCCGACAGCTCTCGGTTCGACGCCCTGGTCAGAGATGTGTTTCCTGGAGTCGACTTTAAGGACGTGGAATACGAGACGCTAAAATCCGCCCTGCTGTCTGTGTATGAAGAGGCACGGCTGGAGATCATCCCCAGTCAGGTACCGTCCTATGCACCCTGGGTACTACACAGGGCCGGAAACACTGCCGCTGACCCCCCACACACACACACACACACACACATATAATTGCTCAAATTATTTTGGATTCCTTTTTTCCCCTCAGTTTAGATTTTTTTTGCATTCTGTTTTTTTATTTCGATTACATTTGAATTTGAATTTGTATTTTCTTTCTTGTCATTGTTACTATTTGATTGTCCCGTGATGACTCCTTGAAATGTTTTCAATTAGTTTCATGAAAGCAAAAAAAAAAAAAAAAAAAAAAAAATATATATATATATGATGCATGTAATAATATAATATTATAATTTAATATATTATAATATAATGTAATATGTAATAATAATATTTTATATATATATATATATATATATAAATATTATTATTACATATATACATGCATTATTTATATATATATATATATATATATATATATATATACACACACACACATATAATTGCTCAAATTATTTTGGATTCCTTTTTTCCCCTCAGTTTAGATTTTTTTTGCATTCTGTTTTTTTATTTCGATTACATTTGAATTTGAATTTGTATTTTCTTTCTTGTCATTGTTACTATTTGATTGTCCCGTGATGACTCCTTGAAATGTTTTCAATTAGTTTCATAAAAGCAAAAAAAAAAAAAAAAAAAAAAAAAAAAAATATATATATATAATGCATGTAATAATATAATATTATAATATAATATATTATAATATAATATAATATGTAATAATAATATTTTATATATATATATATATATAAATATTATTATTACATATATACATGCATTATTTATATATATATATATATATATATATATATATATACACACACACACATTATTAGTTAAAAAAGGTTTGTTTAATAAATTGAAATAATGAAACTTATAGAATTTAACAATTTAATGGTTTTTATGGTTTAATTAAATTTTAATAATCAAAAAGCATGTTTAATTTATACAACTTTACTCATTTATCTATATGTATATATATATATTTATTATGTATTATTATTATTATTAATTTTATTGTAATAGGGCCCTGTGAAATGTTTTATATTTTCAGAAATTCTAGTTTGTCCGTTTTAATTTTTCTAGATTTATGATTTAATGCAAAGGTGGTTCAAATCAAATGATGGCATAAAACATTCATTTAAAGATTCCTTTTGATGATTTCCTTTAACGGAGGTTTACAGTTCAAATGAAAACATGGAAGAAGAATTGTATCATATTGTATCATAAGTTTTAATATTATTAAGTGCAATTAGTCGTACATATTTATGGAAGCTTGTTTCCGCCACTGAATAAAAAAAAAAAAAAAAGTGATATAAAGTCACAATTGTGAGAAATAAAGTCAGATTTGCGAGTATTGTGGGATATAAAGTCGCAATTCACAAAAAAAAGTCTGAATTGTGAGATAAAAAGTCACAATTATCTTTTTACATTTTTTATTCAGAGGCGGAAACAAGCTTCCAGACACATTATATTGTACATTCAACTGTACAGTAATAATATACGTATTTCTGTCAAGTTGAACCGAACTTTTATTTTGACAGGCTGTCCTGAAGACCGTTGAGTTTGTGTATTTAATGATCGTTTTGTTGAAATGTTGCTGAAGTGACTCTCTGCAGATGAAGGTCATGTGATCATGAAAGCGCTTCAGATCGAGCAGTAGACCAAACGGAGACGCGCAGATATTCACAGACACCAATCCATATCGCAGTTTCATTCATACAAACTTTTGAAATGCATGTGTAGATAAAGAAGGCTCTGGAGCTGTACGAGCAGCTGCGGCAGAGGATGGGTGTGGTGGTGGTCGGGCCCAGCGGGGCGGGGAAGTCCACTCTGTGGAGGATGCTCCGGGCGGCGCTGGGCAGGATGGGCCGTGTGGTCAAGCAGTACACCATGAACCCTAAAGCCATGCCACGGCAGCAGCTCCTGGGACACATCGACATGGACACTCGAGAGTGGTCCGATGGGGTGCTGACGTCCTCCGCTCGACAGGTGGTGCGAGAACCACAGGGTGAGGACAAATACACACACACACACACACTAAATACATGAACACAGTCGTGTTGAACACGAAACACACACATTACACCAAAAAAATACACATGAGAACGCATTCAAACTTTCAGTAAAATTTTCAGAGGTGAGCTCATGGATCATATGCGATGGAGACATTGACCCAGAGTGGATCGAATCATTAAACTCTGTGCTGGATGATAATCGTTTACTCACCATGCCCAGCGGTGAGAGGATTCAGTTCGGCCCCAATGTCAACTTCCTGTTCGAGACCCACGATCTGAGTTGCGCCTCTCCAGCCACCATTTCCCGCATGGGCATGATCTTCCTCAGGTAACGCTTCGAAAAACCCAACACAGCCAATCATACAGCTTCATCCAACCCTAAATCAACTGTCACATTGCTTATGTATTGTTCTCAAAAGCAGCCAATCAGGTCTGTCTATTTAAATATCATTGCAGTTTACATTTTTTTTTTCCATTCAATTTTTTTCCCCATTAGATTATTTTAATGTTTTTTTTTTATTTTATATTTAATAATTTTTTTTAACATTTTAATTTGGTTAGACCATTTTAATAAATAAATAACAATTTGTTTTTACATGTACTTTTTCGTTACATTTTTTCTTTACATGTTTTTAGGATTTTAATTCAGAAAGATTGTTTTAATAAATAACATTTTTTTTATTTTAATTCATTAATGATGATTTCATTTGACTTCATTTGAATTCTTTTAATAAATAAATAACATTTTTAACATTTAAATTTTTTTTGCCTTTTTATTTACATTTCTCATAACATTTTTAAGCATTTCAATTAGTTTATTTGAATAAATAAATAATACGTTTACATTTTTATTATTATTATTATTATTTATTAAACATTTTCTTTTGAAATGTATATTTCTTAGCTTTTTAATTCAGCTTAATTCTTTAAAAAAAAAAAAAATAAACATTTGTTTTACTTTTAAAGTTTTCATTTTTCATGACATTTCAATTTAGTTTAATTATTTACATTTTTATTATTTTTAGCATTTGAAATTTTGAATTCATTTGAATTCTTTTAGTAAATAAATAAACATTTGTTTTTACTTTTTTCATTACATTTTTTACCATTTCAATCTAGTTTAATTATGTTAATAAATAAATGCACATGTATTACATTTAATTTTTTCTAGCATTTGAATTTAACAATTGAATTTTTTTAAGTACACAAATATACAAATGCTTTTTTTTTTTTTACAATTTTATTTACTTCATTGTCATTACATTTTTAGCGTTCAGTGTTTCATGAGGAACTATGTGTGTTACAGCGATGAAGACACTGACGTCGGCGCTCTCGTGAAGTCGTGGCTGAAGAGGGAGGATGAAGACAACCGAATGAATCTGGAGAACTGGCTCAACGATTATTTCCAGAAAGCTCTGGACTGGGTTCTCAAACAGGTGCCGTCCCGTGACACACAGTCCTTTAACTCTGACCCAGCACGTTCACAGCATCATAAACATCTCCGTCTCTCTCTCTGCAGAGTGATTTTGTGGTGGACACCAGTCTGGTCGGGACGGTGCTGAACGGTTTGTCCCATCTGAGAGGGGTCCGAGAGAGAGGACAGTTTGTCGTTGGACTCATCCGTGGTTTGGGAGGAAACCTCACGCTCAAATGCCACCAGGAGTTCGCCAAGGAGGTTAGAGCCGCCCTGATTTATGGGAAATGTAATTTCGTGCCTTCTCAGCCTTACCGCCCGTCAATAAATTCAGAAGCCGCTCCCTTAGATTAACACTCACGACTTGAGTTTTAAAGCAGCAGCGTCTCTGGCGGTGAAACTTTGATGTGATTCGCTCAGGGTTCACAATCTACATTTTATGTTGTCCACTCTTAATGTCAGTCAAGCTTTCTTGTGCTATAAAGAGTCATAATTTAGTTTTTGTGGTCATTTTCCATCCTCTCTATAACCAGTAGAAATAATCAGGTGGTCTTTATACGCTACCTTTAACCCTTTGATGACTGAATAAGTGCAATTCACCTTTAGGAGGCAGTGTCTGGTACACAAGTGAAGTGATGTTTCACTCAGAGTCACTGCAGGCAGAAAACAAAAGAGTAGGAAGTATCATGAGCAAAGCTGCCGCACAATCAAACATTAGCTCCTCTGAAAATGTAATAATAACATCTAAGTAAAACTATTAACACTGGTCATGTTTTGAATGTGTGTTTAGGTTCTGAGTTGGGCCAGAGAAAGCCCTCCTGACCCTCGCAAGCCTCTGGACACGTACTACGACCCCGCGTCCGGCCGCCTGTGTGCGTATGAGCTGCAGCGAGGGGAAGGTGTGTGCGAGGAAGACCTCAGTAACCCGCACAATCTCCCCGTCATACACACGCCTGACATGCAGCGCGGCCTCGACCTCTTCACCCCGTGGCTCTCGTCCAGACACCGGCAGCCGTTCCTGCTTGTGGGGCCGGAGGGATGCGGGAAGGGGTATGACGCACATTCATCCCAGGGCTGGATGCGTACTTTCTTTTCATTTGAATTAAGTTAGATTCTCATTTTGCATATATTTCACTCACACATGTGTAAAACTCTCAGGATGCTCCTGCGCTGCGCTTTCGCTCAGCTTCGCTCCACGCAGGTGGCCGTGGTGCACTGCAGCGCTCAGACGTCCTCCCGTCACGTCCTGCAGAAGCTCTCACACACGTGTTTGGTCATCAGCTCCAACACGGGACGTGTGTACCGTCCCAAAGACTGCGAGAGGCTGGTGCTGTACCTCAAAGACATCAACCTGCCCAAACCTGACAAGTGGGGCACCAGCAACCTCATTGCCTTTCTGCAGCAGGTCATATGATACACTTTCTTTTTTTTTAGTGCAAATCTAGGTTTCTTGCACCGGTTTAGTTTTTCACCATCTTTTTTTTTCCCACAGGTCTTGACATATCAGGGCTTCTACGATGAGAACTTGGAGTGGGTCGGGCTGGAGAACATTCAGATCGTGGCTTCGATGTCGGCAGGTGGCGCTGTGGGGCGGCACCCACTCACGTCACGCTTCACCTCGATCGTACGCATCTGCACCATCGAGTGAGTACTGATACGCACGATGTGGATTCTAAGGGTGCGTTCACACTTGTAGTTCGGTTGGTTTGGTTGGTTTGGTCCGGACCGAAAAACAAAACATATAGTCCTGGTCCGCTTAGCGTTCACTCTGGCATTTTTAACAGCGAACCTTAAGTTAGCGAACCAAAGGCATAGGGGTACGGTCACGACCTGATTGGTCGTCTTTTCTGACGTATATTTCGCGACGGAGCTCGCTTACCGAACATTCAAAACAGCTGTGTTCTGGATTAAACGCCATCATTTTATGCTTTATTTTCACCAGCTGAGAACTCACGAAGAGCTCATAAAATGTTCAAAACATTCAAAACAGCAGCAGGATTTCCTCCGTTGTGTGCAGAAACAGAAACTTCACCTCCTCGTTGCTCCTCGTTTGCCCTCGACTCATTTTGGATACGCCGATCTTTCCGTGTCGTCAAATCAGCTGACTTGTAGCGTCGCATCTTGTGACATCACGTCCTGTTTTTGGTTCGTTTACACGTCTTTGGTCCGTGTTCATATATCAATGGAACCGCACCAGAGTTGGTTTGGAAGCGGACCGAGACACGTCTTTTTAGCGGTCGCGGTCCGCACCAGGGTTCGGGTGGCAGCGTTCACATATGTTCAAACGAACCGCACTGACTGAGCAATCGCACCGGGGTTCGTTTTAATCCAACCAAACAAGTGTGAACGCACCCTAAATGGTGTGGAAGCTCGTTTCCACCATCGAGTAAAAAATATAAATAAATAAAAGGTAATTTCTCACAATTCAGACTTTTTTTCCATCACAGTTGCCAGTTTATTTTGCACAATTTGATCTCGTTTTTCCTCTCAGTTGTCGTAAGAGTTTTTATCTTACAAATTTGGCTTTTCTCCCCTCAGAATTCTGAGCTATCTTGACTTTTTTCCTCAGAATTCAGAATTTACATCTCGCAATTCTTTTTCAAATTTGTAAGCTGAAAAAAGGCAAATTTGTAAGATTAAAAACTCACATTTCTGAGGAAAAACAAGACCGAGTTGTGGTATATAAATTGGCAATTGTGAGTTTTTATCTTACAAATTTGACACTTTTTGAATTCCGAGTCATCTTGCAATCCTTTGAATTCAGAATTTACATCTCACAACTCTTATTTTTCCGCCATGGTGACTCCTCACAATTCTCACTTTATTTCTCGAAAATGCAAATAAAAAGTCGCAATTGCCTTTTTTATTTTTTTATTCCGTGGCAAAAATAAGCTTCCCATAAAATTTGGACATTGCACTTCCATTGTTTTTATACTGAGCTAGTCATAAATACTTTAACCTCACACTAACGTTAACAGAAAACTCTCTGCATTCATGAGGACGTCCTCAAAAGGACGTTTTGGGATGTTTTGTCAGGTTTATCACACTTTTATGTACAAATTTGTCCCCAAAATAAGTTTAAGTAGGTTTGTTTTGCTATCTTAGTGAGGTCATTTCATAGGCGTAATAGTTTTTATACTGTACAAACTGTACATTCTCTCCCCTACACTAACTCTACTCCTAAACCTACCATCACACTAAACATTCTGCAGTTTTACATTTTTAATAAAACATTGTTTAGTATGTTTTTAAAGCTATTTGAAATATGAGGACTTGAAATGTCCTCATAAAACATGTTTACGTCATAACACCAGTGTAATACCCATGACATTATACACATTTGTGTCTTCATAAATCACAAAAATGCGCACTAATCCATCTCTCCTGTAGTTATCCAGACAGAGAGCAGCTGCAGACCATCTATAGCGCATACCTGAAACCCGTGCTGCAGAGGACTCTGGGTAATGATCCAACCTGGAGCTCTGCAGGGAAGATCCACCAGCTCGCCGGCTCATTGGTGCAGGTCTACGAGCAGGTCAGATTTGATTGGACATTTGTAGATGTCACTGTGTGAATGCGTTACAGTACCGTTTTTTTGTCTCCTCTTCTCATCAAGACAGCATTTATTTGATCAAAAATACGTGAAATATTTTTTTAATTTAAAACGACTGTTTACTATGTGAATATATTCTGTCAAAAAGAGACTCCAAACCCGTGAATGGTAAGTAGATTTTGACTGAGTGTGTGTTTGTGTTTCAGGTGAAGGCGAAATTCTCCGTAGATGATCACAGTCATTATCTGTTCACCCCGTGTTTGCTCACACAGTGGGTCCTGAATCTGCTGCGATACGACCTGAGCGCAGGTGAACTCACTAACACAGACATCCCATAACCGACACCCGAGTGTCCCCAGAAACATGATAAAATTAATGTTTTGGAACGGTCTTTCTGTCAGAAGTACATCTGTGATGCCCTAAAATGTTGTCTAGGTAGGCAGCTGACTTCGTTTTGGCGCCATTAGCTTGTTTAGTGACTTTTATTTCAAATGTCGACTTGCTTGTTGTGTGTAAGGGTTTGGATTTGGGTGTAATGATGATAATCAGCTTAATTCTTGAACAATAGTGTGTGTTTTCTGTGTGTGTTTGCGCGCACAGGCAAATCCACCGTAGATTCAGTCCTCGAGGTGGTGGCGTACGAAGCCCGGCGTCTGTTCAGAGACCGGATCGTGTCCTCTAAAGATCTGAATGTGTTTGACAACATCCTGTCGTCCGTCATCAGGGGCGACTGGGGCTCGGACGCACTCGACAACATGACAGGTCACACGCTCACTGTTACACTACCATTCAACAGTCCCTCCAGAAAAACGCAAGTGTTTCATGCATAATCAGTCCGCATATTTATGCTGGGGTCGCATTTTTTTCAAATACGCCACATTCGCCTCATAAATTGCCGATTTCAGCTTGCAAATATGCGGGTCAAGCATGATTTCATAATCCCTGTATTTTCATTGCATAAAAGTCTCATATATCTTAGCAGAAAGTTAAAAAATGCGCCATTATTTTCCCCCCATTGCCATTGGAACCTCATGAAGTGACGTAATGACGCGACGTGAACATCATCTGCAAAACCCGCGGTGAAACTGATGAAGCACGCAAATCATTCTCATTAGCCAACAAAAATAAGCGCAAAAGAGCAGTTTCCCGGTGTGTCACATGACGGTGCGGGCCAATTATTTTGCACTCCGTGCAACTGCGTGTTGGACCACAGACGACGCTTATATTAGTAGAATGTAAAATAATTTATGTTGCAGTGAGAAGCACTTGATTTAACAGAAGACGTCTGTTTTGTATCGTTACCTCTGTAAAACAGGAAGCACACATTTAATTTTTTTATATTTTATTTATTCATTTTTACAGAAGCTGTTGAATATTCCTTTTGTGAAGCGACAGAACTTGTTTGACTCAATGTTTTGTGAGTTTGAGCCATGTGTTAATGAAGGTCTGAAATAAAACAGAAAGAGAACTGAAATATTCTGTGATTTAGTAGCTTGAAGTGATCAGAAATGACTCTTCACATGAAGGTAGAGTCTAGTGACAACAGGGTGTTGGGGAAATCTGCAGTTTCATCGCATAAAATTGTGAAAATTTCCCGCATATTCCATCGCATTTTTTTAAGAAAATGTGCCGCATAATCAAGGATTTTTGCCCGCAACAATCACAAAAAAAAATCGGCGTTTTTTTGGAAGGACTGATTCAAATTCATCAAGGATGCTTTAAATTGTGACAGTAAAGACATTCATAATGCAACAAAACTTTCTTTTTAGTCTGAAAACACAGAAATATGAAGCAGCACAACTGATTTCAACATTGATAATAATCATAAATGTTTCTTGAGCAGCAAATGATTTCTGAAGGATCATGTGACACTGAAGACTGGAAAATTCAGCTTTGATCACTGGAAATAAATTACATATTAACATACATTCACATAGAAAACAGTTATTTTAAATTGTAAAAATATTTCACATTTTTACTGTATTTTTGATGAAATAAATGCAGCCGTGATTGGCTCTTTTGTTTATTTGTGTGTTGTGATTTCCCACAGATATGTACTTTGTAACATGGGCCGCGTCTCCTGAGGGTCGTTCCCCCGGTCAGCCCCTCCCACCGCACGGAAAAGCGCTCGGACGTCTCAACGCCAGTGACCTCCGAGAGATTATACACAAGGTAAGAATAGAAATATAATTATTGCGCATATTTTTTTTTCTTTTATAGCAAAAATGTTTTATTTAAACCCATGAAATTGCTGTAAAACCGTTGACTCATACTGAATTTGAGCTCATTATTTTGTTTTGTGTCTCATCAGGGAATCGTTCTGTATGGCCGTGATAACCGCGAGTTGGACATCCTGTTGTTTCCGGAGGTTCTGGACTACATGTCTCGAGTGGACCGTGTCCTGAGCTCTCCGGGCGGGTCATTGCTGCTGGCGGGACGCAGTGGCGTCGGCCGGCGCACGGCCGCGTGCGTCGTCAGCCACATGCACGGGGCGTCTCTCTTCACTCCTAAAATCTCCCGCTCGTACTCGCTGAAACACTTCAAATCCGACCTTAAAACGGTGAGTCTCGTTCCCCGCTGACCCTCCGCATGCTGCCGGCACAAGGCGCTCGTCCAGACTCTCTTCCTCTCTCTGTAGGTCATGCAGTCGGCCGCTGTGGACGGCCAGCAGGTGGTTTTGTTGTTAGAAGATCATCAGTTTGTTCATCCGGCCTTCCTGGAGATGGTCAATAGTTTGTTGTCGTCAGGTCAGTTCAGAGCTCGCTGTGTACGGCCAAACAATATCAAAAATACTTTGCTTCAAAATGAAACTGCATCATCTTTTCTGTTGCAGGTGAAGTTCCAGGTTTGTACTCCACGGAGGAGCTGGAGCCTCTGCTGTCGTCTCTGAAAGATCAGGCGTCGCAGGACGGATTCACCGGTCCCGTTCTCAACTATTTCTCCCAGCGTAAGTGTAGCAAATTTACGCAAATTTTGATTTTCTGTGTTGATGCGTTTCACATCGCACCATCCCCCAATATAAGTCACTGAAAGCATCTTGATAAATGCATAGCCATATATTATATATCTTATTTATTTATTGTATTAATTTATTACCTTATATCAAATTAATTTTTATTTTACTGAATTCAATGTTGGTCACTTTTGATCAAATTGTCTGCTACATTCATAAATGTAAATGTTTCTATTTTTTTTATTTTTTTTTTATTGGACAAACATTTGCATACAAGTGCAAAATTTGCATTTTGATCATTTTTTTAAACTAAATTTACAACTAAATTTGCTAAAAGTTTTTGTCTCTCCAATGACCACGATACTAAAAACAAGCACTAAAGCGTGCCACGACACGAATACTTTCATCACATGTGTGTGCTTTGTGTAAATCTATTAGAAATCATTTTGTTTATTGAAATAAAGCTGAAATTGAATAAAATATAAATAGTAGGTGAAAAATTTCACTAGCTGAAATAACTAAAAAAAAAAGGATTAAGATGACTAAAACTAAAATTGAAATGAAAATTACAGCTAAATAAAAATTAAAGAAAAATGTTGATTATTTACGTCCGAACGCCGGCTCAGGATTGGCCGACTCTGTTCATGTGCATGCGGGGGGGGAATTTGTTGAATAAAATCTTTATTTTTGTATTCTCGTCACTTCATGACATTAATGTTGAACCACTGCAGTCACAACGACTGTTTTAATGAAGTCGTTACTACTTGAACGTGGTCATTTCGTTGCTTTCTATTGAGGATAAAAAAAAAACTTAATTTAATTTAATTTGTGTTCTGATGCTGAACGAAGCTCTTCCACATGTGGAACAACTCGAGGGACAGGAATTAATGACATTGTTACAAACTCTTTTTAAAGTCGTCTAGGGTCAGGGTGCAACGTTAAAGTCCCGAACATGTACTGGGAAAAAAAAAACCAAATACGCACAATTGAATCACGACGTGTTTGTTTAATAAAGTGATTGTTAATTCCAAAAGATATTTACAGACATTTATTAACCAAGCAAAAAAAAAATTAATAAATAAAATTTTTAAAAAAAGAACGGGGAAAAGAGAAAAGAACGAAACCGTGCCAAATCAAAGAAAGAAACAAAATATAACCAATCTTACTAAGACGGAAAAAAAACTTCTAATCTAACTCAACCACCAACATTTAACAACAACAAAAAAAACCTTTAAAAAAAAAACGCTCTACGCTAACTAAAACCAAAAATACAAAACGTGGCACGATTCACTAAACTAGTGTTCTCGACATAATTGATAACTCGGTGTGGCACATGTATATCACGTGATATCTTACCTGCAGGGTTGGGGAGTAACGAAATACAAGTAACTTAGTGACGTATTTAAAATAGAAAATTTGAGTGACTGTGTTTGATTTTAAATGGCTGGTAATCAGATTACAGTGTTTTAGATTACCAAAGTGATTACTTTGAGTTTTAATGTCATTTAAACAGCGATTGGTGATTCTCTGACTCTGACCGTCTGAAAAAGACGACTTCAGTTTCATGTTTTCCACTGTTTTCATGTTTTGGGAGTCATTTTATAATTCACTCGTCACTGCAACTTTTTCTCACAATTTGTTTTTCCCCTCATAATTGTGAGTTTGTGTTTCACAATTCTGACTTCTTTTTCTCAGAATTGCGAGATTTAAACTCACAATTGCAAGTTATAAAGTCAGAATTGGGAGATATAAACTTGCAATACTGACTTTTTTTCTTGCAATTGTGAATTTAATTCTGACTTTTCTCAATATTGTGAGTTTATATCTCATAATTCTGACTTTTCTCAATATTGCGAGTTTATATCTCATAATTCTGACTTTATAACTCCCAATTGCAACTTTATATCACGCAATTCTGAGGGAAAAAGTCAGAATTGTGAGATAAAAACTTGCAATGACCTTTTTTGTGTTTGTTTCACACTTATTAGTATTCCAAAGTATTCTAAAGTATTTAGATGAAGTGACTAAACTTGAGTAATGTAACGAAATACGTTACAAATGACTTTTTAAAGCGTGTATTTTGGAATCTGTAGTGAAATACATTTTAAAAGTAACCCACCCAGCCCTGCTTACCTGTTCTTTATCTCTTTCCCCGTTTAGTAATGTCGTTTTATCTACTAGATATCAGAAAACGGCGAAAACACCAGAGAGAGAGAAAAAAAAACCGAGTCTCAATTAACAAGAATGTCAAGGAACACAAATTCAACTAATAAAAAATGAAACATTTTCATTTTTGGGTGAACTAACCCTTTAATTACGACTGATAATTACTGCTTATTAACAGCTAGTAAGGTAGTTGTTAAGTTTAGGCATCGAGTTGGATTATGGGATGTAGAATATGGTCATGCAGAATAAGGCATTAATATGTGATTTAGGTAAAAATAAACAGCCAATATCCTTGTAATATGCAAATAAGCCTCAGTTCATAGTGAGAATTGGACCCTAAACTAAGTTAAAGGAGCAAATCCACAGCGCTGGGTTTATTTTCATTTATTATGAACTGACAGTAGGCGAAAGCACAGTTTAGTCCCCTAGTTAGTACAGTTCAGCCTCTAAGCAGTAACCAGAATGCCGTCTTTTTGCAGGGCTGATAAATAAACAAAACACAACTGGTCACAATCATCTACAAAACTCAAAAGCATCTTGTGTCATAAAAGTACAAGATAAACATGCGTGCGCACTACCTAGTGCACTTTGTTTTCAAGTGTTCAAGTCATTCTTCTGCGCTTTTTCCTGTTAGCAAACGCATTGCGACTCGCGCCCCCTTCTGGATTGGAGTGAGGATCGCCCGCGACCGATTCGGCGTCTGACTCTACGAACCGAACCGTGCAGTTCGGGAAGAATACATGTGCCGTTAGTATATAAATAATCCTTTGTTTGTGTGTTTGCGCAGGCGTTCAGCAGAACCTCCATGTGGTTTTGATCATGGACTGCACTAACGAGCACTTCACCATTAACTGTGAGAGTAACCCCGCCCTCTACAGGAAGTGCTCCGTGCAGTGGATGGAGGGCTGGTCCGACAGCAGCATGAAGAAGGTGAACAGAGAGAGACAGTATTAGGGGTGTGGTTTGAGTCACATCTGTATTCATTTTAGGTCATGTGACTATTTTTTTTTAGATCCCCGAGATGCTGCTGTCAAGGATGGAAGGAGAAGATGAGAAAAATGGGGAAAAACAGAAGAAGAAGAAGAAATCTGGTATGACGTTGAAGACATCGTGTGAGCCGATGGCTGTACGTGGATGTTAAACTGCTCTCTGATTGGTTGTCTTTCAGCATCCGTGCATTCGGAGCTCTATCGTTCCTTCTTGGCGATCCATGAGTCGTGTCGGGAATTCGGAGCCACGCCTAGTCAGTACCTGAGCTTCCTGCAGGTGTACCAGTCCATCTACAGCTCCAAACAGAAGGAGCTGACCCACAAACAGCAGCATCTACAGGTGAACGGCTTCAGCGACGGAGAATTTATAATGAGCCCGTATACTCATGTTTGGGTTCCCGTGTGATTGCAGGCGGGCGTGGCCAAGCTGAACGAAGCGAAGGCATTGGTGGATGAGTTGAAGAGGCGGGCGGCCGAGCAGAGCGGTTTACTGAAGACCAAACAGGCCGAGGCGGACGCCGCCCTGCAGGAGATCACGGCGTCAATGCAGGTGTGCGTTTGAGGGACGTGTGTAAATAAACACGCAACGTGAAGCTGTATTTACCTGTGGTGCGTTTCAGAACGCCAGCGACCAGAAGACGGAGATGGAGAAGCTCAAAGAGAGAATGGCACAGGAAGTCTCCAAGATTGAAGAGCGGAAGAAGAAAATAGACGAGGAGCTCCGAGAGGTTCAGGTGAGCGCGTCTGTCTGCTTGATCTGAGCTGGGGTCGTTATTGTTGACTCACACTTGAAACGTAATTTACATTAAGTGGAATAAAACATTTAAAAATAACTCTTTTTGTCTTTTTCGCTTAGTTTAACTTGAAGTACTAAAATAAATAAAACAAAATAAAATAAAAATAATAAATAAAACTTAGTAAAAAGTGTAAAAACATTTTTTTTTTTTAAATGACAAAAACACAACAAAATTTTAAAAGTAAACTAAATTTAAAGTGAAAACAACAAAAAAATATAATTTAATTTAAAATATTTACAAAACCTCTTGGTTTATTATAATTATAATATTTATAGTTAGTGTAATGTAATATATATAATTAAATATAATATTTTAATAATATAATATATTTTTAAATGTTTAATAACATTTTTAAATAATAATACAAGAATTAATATAGTTATTTTTTTAATATTAAAATATGTACTATTGAATTGACATTTAGATTTCCTATTTTATTTTCAATTTGTACTTTTAATTAGTTTTGACTAGATCACTTTTATTTTTATTTTTTATTTATTTTAGCAGTTGATGACTAATATAATTTAAACAAACTTTAACAATAATACATTTATAAGTGTGCTATTTATCACTTGTGGTTTATACTATTTTTTTTTAAAAACCTTTTAAAATATTTTTAGTATGTAATATTGAATTTTTAATTTAGATTTGAGTTCTGTTTATTTTCAATTGAATATATTATTTATAATTTGTTTATAATTTAATTTAATATCTCTTTAATGTAGTTTTCATTAGCTTTCACTTTATGACAGTTAGTTTTAGTTTAGTATTAATTTGTTTTGGTCCTTTTTATTTGAACTCTCGGCATCATGAAAGTGTATTTTAGTTGATCAAATTTTTTTTTCAGTTAACAATCATGTTTCTTATGTTTGTCAACTGTATTTAGTTTTCATTAATGTTAAAAACAGTCCTGATCACATACACGTGTCCTGATTTTATGTCCAGTGTTCTGGAGATGCTCTAAAAACTCACATAAAATTGTATTGTGTGTGTGTTTGTGTGTGTGTGTGTGTGTGTGTGTGTTTGTTTGTGTGTTTGTGTATGTGTGTGTGTGTGTGTGTGTGTGTGCGTGCTCAGCCCCTGGTTGACGAGGCAAAACAAGCAGTTGGGAACATCAAACCGGAGTCGCTGTCCGAGATCCGCTCACTGCGCATGCCGCCCGACGTCATCAGAGACATCCTGGAGGGGGTGCTGAGACTCATGGGAACATTTGACACGTCCTGGGTCAGCATGAAGAGGTGAGAGAGCCAGACGGTGGTGTGAGCGGGAGCCGCTCTGTCATTATTCATGCTTTATATTATTAGCCTTTAACGGCCGTAACAGAATGAATTCTGCCTTTATTTATGGTGTTTATCTCTTCCCGGGAAATTAAACTGTCATACTGCTTATTGCACCTTCACACTCTTCAGGCTAAATGAATCTAGACTAATTAATGATTTTAATTTAGCACATTTTCATTGCAAATAGGCGTGCGGAGACATTAGGTCATTTGCTTTTGGTTAAAATGTTAAATTAGTTGAATAATTGAAGCGCTAATGGAGTGTTTATGAACGCAGTTTCTTAGCCAAGCGAGGAGTGAGGGAAGACATCGTCACGTTCGACGCACGCAACATCACTCACGAAATCCGACAGAGTGTGGAGGAGCTTCTGCACAGAAACAAGGCATCGTTCGACCCCAAGGTCAGAGATTCACATCGTACAAAGACCTTTGATTTTTTTACAATCTCTCAAATATTGTCAGTGATCGTGAACACTCATCTAATCGTCTGTCTCGCAGAACGCCAAGCGCGCGAGCGCCGCCGCCGCTCCTCTTGCCGCCTGGGTGAAGGCCAACGTTCAGTACTCGCACGTGCTGGAGAGGATAGAGCCGCTGGAGACGGAGCACGCGGGACTCATGGAGTCAGTTCGCACGCCAGCAAAGCGTTCTGGACTTTTATCGAAGGATTGTTTCTGACACGTTGTCTCTGTTTTCTGCCAGCAACCTGCGGAAGACGGAGAACCGCAAGAACAGGCTGGAGAAGGAGCTGAACTCTGTGGGAGAGAAAGTTCTGGAGCTGAAGGAGAAGTAAGACGCTTGGGAAACTCCAATAGAGTTTGATATACGAGCACAATATTTTTATTTGCATTTAAGGAGAATATTTCACGTACAAAAAATAGTCCACTTTTAATTAGATTTCTAAGACAATTTATTTATTTATTTTAATTAGTTAAAAAAGACTATTTTTATTGAAACTTTCAGTATTAAATTCATACATTTTGGTTAAACATTTTAATTGAGGTTTGCGTAATTTTTTTAAATTAATTATTTTTTATTAATATTTTGAATTAGATTTTATTTTCATTTATTTATTTTAATATTTATTTATTTATTATTATTATTATTCTTTTTTTTTTTTTTTAGATTTAGTTAAAGTTTTATATTTTAGTTAAAGTTATGGTAATTGTGATGTTTTTGTATTTTTAAAAAAAAAATAATTTTACATTTTATTTCAGTTAATGTTTATTTTATTTATATAGAATGATTTTTTATGCTTTTATTTTTATGCTGCGTTCTGGCATTGCCTTCTTCATCAATGGTGCATGCGATGTTGCCTTCCACTTTCGCAGCGTGAGCATGTCCTAGATGCCTTAAATGCTGTCTATGTAGGCAGCTCACTAGTTTGCGTGTGTATGACGTCTCGTCTCTGGTGTCCAGGTTTCAGTGTCGTACGACTGAAGCGGCGAAACTGGAGTCTGAGGTGAGCAGAGCACAAGAGACCATCAGCGCAGCAGAGAAACTCCTGCAGCAGCTGGACGGAGAACACACACGCTGGACCGCACAGGTGTGTGTGTGTGTGTGTGTTTCAGGTATTCCCTATGTTGTGGACAAAATGTCCCCACAAGGATCTTTGACCTTGTGAGGACATTTTTTGTTCCCCATGAGGAAAACTGATAATAAATCCTATTACATGTTGCTTTGTGAAAATGCGATGGGTTGCATTAAATATATGGAAAGTCCCCATAAAACTGTATGTGTGTGTGTGTGTACACGTCCAAACCTATATAGATACTATACTCTATATATACACTATACTTGTAAAGGCCAGATGTCCTCACTGATCTTGTGAAATATTATGACTGACTAGCGAGGACTGGTTAAAAGAGCTTCTAAATTGGCCCAAACATGTTTTAATTTAATTTAGTGTTTTGCATGTGTTTCTGTGATGGGTGAGTTTACAGGTAGAGGTTCGTTAGGACCTAGAGAACATCATTAATGGATTAGTTGACTTCAGAATTAAAATGTCTTGATAATTCACTCTCCTCCACGTCATCCAAGATGTTCATGTCTTTCTTTCTTCAGTGGAAAAGGTTTCTGAGGAAAACACTCCAGGATTTTTCTCCATATAGTGGACTTCAATGGGGTTCAACGGGTCCAAATGTCAGTTTCAGTGCAGCTTCAAAGACGAGGAATAAGAGTCTGATCTAGAGAAACCATCAGACATTTACTAAAAAAAAATAAACATTTTATACTTTTTAACCACAAATGCTCGTCTTGCACTGATCTGTGATGCGCCACACATGACGTAATCATGCTGGAACGATCACATGTGACGTAGGTGGAAGTACCGCGGTAGGGCTAAAAACTACTTCTCATTTTCTCATCCGACATCGTTGTTTTTTACCATTATTTTTGACTTACTCTTTGCACATTCGCTTTGTAAACACTGGATTTGTACTTCCATCTACGTCACACGTGACCTTTCCAGCATGATTACGTCATGTGTGGCGCATCACAGATCAGAGCAAGACGAGCATTCGTGGTTAAAAACTATATAAATGTTTATTTTTTTTAGTAAATGTCCGATGGTTTCTGTAGATCAAACTCTTATTCCTCGTCTTTGAAGCTGCACTGAAACTGACATTTGGACCCGTTGAACCCCAGTGAAGTCCACTATATGGAGAAAAATCCTGGAATGTTTTCCTCAAAAACCTTCATTTCTTTTCCAACTGAAGAAAGAAAGACATGAACATCTTGATGACGTGGAGGAGAGTGAATTATCAGGAGATTTTAAATCTGAAGTCAACTAATGCTTTAACCTGATATAAAATCATTGGAAGTCAAATAGTGAAACAAACATGTGTGTGTGTGTGTGTGTGTAGGTGGATGAGATCAGTGAGGAGCTGGACACTCTTCCTAAGAGAGCTCAACTGTCTGCTGCTTTCATCACGTATCTGCCCGCGGCTCCTGAAGACCAGCGGCGCTGCAGTCTAGACGACTGGATGAGCAGCTCAGGACTACAGAGTAACTCACAGTTTCAGGAGTTAACAGTGAAAATCATCTCACTTGTGCTGTCACATGTGTAACATATTTTGCATAGTCAACACAATTGTTAACAACACGATGCATCACCCAATCAGTAAACACACACCATCCGAATTTGGAAACATTTATGATTAAACCGGAGAGCTCGCCGAGGCTTTAACAGCCGTGTTTTCTGATCGGCAGAGTTCGATTTGCGTCACTTCCTGTGTTCTGAGAGCGAGCAGCTGATCTGGAAGGGTGAAGGGTTGCCGTCTGACGACCTGTCGATGGAGAACGCGCTGGTCATCCTGCAGGTAACACACACACATAGACCGCTCTGTTCATCCGTGTTCCCGTAATGCCCAGCGTTCACTCATTCACGTCTGTCTGCATGCTGGCATCAGATGAATGAACTTAGATCAAGGGTAAGCTTGCACACGTTTACTTAGAAGTGTTGACTTCCCAAACTAGACTACACTATAGTCACCCTAAACCTAAAGGCCTGTTCACACCAAAAAATCCACGTCAAAACTTTTCCACATGACCAATAACATCCATTTAGAAAATAAAAATGTTAAATCTTGATTTTTAATGCACAGTAAAATGTGCCATATATTTCATTTACAGTACATTTACATTTATGCATTTGGCAGATGCTTTTATTTATAAGCGACTTACGTTACATTCAATATATACAGCAGTGTTATGTGTATATATATATTTTTTACATATATATATATTTTTATATATATATATATATATATATATATATATATATATTTACATATTTATATATATATATATTTTTTGTTTTTTTTACATATATATATATTTTATATATATATATATTTTATATATATATATTTATTTATATATATATATATATATATATATATATATATATATATATATATATATATATATATGGAGTGAGTTTATAAAGCAAAAAATGAACCTAAATAATAGAAAAAATGTCAGTTTCACTGTGTGAACAGGCCTTAAAATAAAACCTTCATGTCTTATTAACCTTGTTGATGTCTAATATCGCTGATTTGTTTGGGATGTATGAGCTCATCGGAGCTGATTGAACCCTTTGACGTGTGTGAGAAGTTTATAATTAGTGTTCTTAAGGAGTCTGGTTTCTATGGTGACCCACCTCATGTTGCCATAGAGAGCGAGTGAAATGAAAGGACATGTGCAGAAAATAGAATCTGACGAAACCTGTCAGGAACACATCTGGCTCATGCTTCACTGTGAAATCAACTTAAAAAAGTGTTTTGCATAAAGAAAAAGAACATTTGATGAATTATTAGTATTGTTTTCATGACAACTGAACACATTTTTCCTGCAGATTCTCATTGTTTGGGGTGAAATATGAGATGAACATGTTCCTGATCTGGTTTTACAGGAAGGGCTGCTTCACACAGAACCCGTTTTTGCTTTGAAAGATTGAGGATTGAGGAAAACCCGCAAGGTCTGGAGACGCGTCTTTTAAAAGTTGAACTGATTTTAACGTGAGATCCACATTCTAGCACGTCGTGTCATTAGAGACGCTGCAAAAGACACTCGACACGAGCGCAACGGTCAAACACGTCCATCTAGCGCATGTTTACGTAGAAAAATAATGGAAAAGAAGTGCAGTGGAACGGGAAAAACGTGTTCTGTGTGAACGGCCTCTTGTCATTCTGTAATATAAGTTAAATAAAATTATTAATAAGATAATTCATTTGTATTATTTTCCATTGATTAGAAAACTCTCCTCTCTTCCTCTTCTTCTGCTCTCCTCCTCTCACCTCCTCCTCTCTTCTCTTCTCCTCTCTGCTCTTCATCCTCTCCTCCTCCTCTCCTCTCCTCATCCTCTCCTCTCCTCCTCCTCCTCCTCTCACCTCCTCCTCTCTTCTCTTCTCCTCTCTGCTCTTCATCCTCTCCTCCTCCTCTCCTCACCTCCTCCTCTCTTCTCCTCTCCGCTCTTCATCCTCTCCTCCCCTCTCCTCCTCCTTTGCTCTCCTCATCCTCTCCTCACCTCCTTCTCACCTCTTCCTCTCCTCTCCTTATCCTCTCCTCATCCTCTCTTCTTCTCACCTCTTCCTCTGCTCTCCTCATCTTCTCTTCATCCTCTCCTCCTCTCCTCACCTCCTCCTCTCTTCTCCTCTCCGCTCTTCATCCTCTCCTCCTCCTCTCCTCTCCTCATCCTCTCCTCCTCCTCCTCTCCTCACCTCCTCCTCTCTTCTCCTCTCCGCTCTTCATCCTCTCCTCCTCCTCCTCTCCTCACCTCCTCCTCTCCGCTCTTCATCCTCTCCTCCCCTCTCCTCCTCCTTTGCTCTCCTCATCCTCTCCTCACCTCCTTCTCACCTCTTCCTCTCCTCTCCTTATCCTCTCCTCATCCTCTCTTCTTCTCACCTCTTCCTCTGCTCTCCTCATCTTCTCTTCATCCTCTCCTCCTCTCCTCACCTCCTCCTCACCTCCTCCTCTCCGCTCTTCATCCTCTCCTCCCTCTCCTCCTCCTTTGCTCTCCTCATCCTCTCCTCACCTCCTTCTCACCTCTTCCTCTCCTCTCCTTATCCTCTCCTCATCCTCTCTTCTTCTCACCTCTTCCTCTGCTCTCCTCATCTTCTCTTCATCCTCTCCTCCTCTCCTCACCTCCTCCTCTCTTCTCCTCTCCTCTCTTCATCCTCTCCTCCCCTCTCCTCCTCCTTTGCTCTCCTCATCCTCTCCTCACCTCCTTCTCACCTCTTCCTCTCCTCTCCTTATCCTCTCCTCATCCTCTCTTCTTCTCACCTCTTCCTCTGCTCTCCTCATCTTCTCTTCATCCTCTCCTCCTCTCCTCACCTCCTCCTCTCTTCTCCTCTCCGCTCTTCATCCTCTCCTCCCCTCTCCTCCTCCTTTGCTCTCCTCATCCTCTCCTCACCTCCTTCTCACCTCTTCCTCTCCTCTCCTTATCCTCTCCTCATCCTCTCTTCTTCTCACCTCTTCCTCTGCTCTCCTCATCTTCTCTTCATCCTCTCCTCCTCCTCTCCTCACCTCCCCTCTCTTCTCCTCTCCGCTCTTCATCCTCTCCTCTCCTCCTCCTTTGCTCTCCTCATCCTCTCCTCACCTCCTTCTCACCTCTTCCTCTGCTCTCCTCATCTTCTCTTCATCCTCTCCTCCTCCTCTCCTCACCTCCCCCTCTCTTCTCCTCTCCGCTCTTCATCCTCTCCTCTCCTCCTCCTTTGCTCTCCTCATCCTCTCCTCACCTCCTTCTCACCTCTTCCTCTGCTCTCCTCATCTTCTCTTCATTCTCTCCTCCTCCTCTCCTCACCTCCTCCTCTCTTCATCCTCTCCTCCTCCTCTCCTCACCTCCCCCTCTCTTCTCCTCTCCGCTCTTCATCCTCTCCTCTCCTCCTCCTTTGCTCTCCTCATCCTCTCCTCACCTCCTTCTCACCTCTTCCTCTGCTCTCCTCATCTTCTCTTCATCCTCTCCTCCTCCTCTCCTCACCTCCTCCTCTCTTCATCCTCTCCTCCTCCTCTCCTCACCTCCTCCTCTCTTCATCCTCTCCTCTCCTCTTCTTCCTCACCTCCTCCTCCCCTCTCTTCATCCTCTCCTCCTCCTCTCCTCACCTCCTCCTCTCTTCATCCTCTCCTCTCCTCTTCTTCCTCACCTCCTCCTCTCCTCTCTTCATCCTCTCCTCCTCCTCTCCTCACCTCCTCCTCTCTTCTCCTCTCTGCTCTTCATCCTCTCCTCCCCTCTCCTCCTCCTCTGCTCTCCTCATCCTGTCCTCTTCTCACCTCTTCCTCTGCTCTCCTCATCCTCTCTTCTCACCTCTTCCTTTGCTCTCCTCTTCTCCTCTTTTCTCCTTTAGAGTGCCTCTTGTCCATTCTTGATCGACCCGTCCTCTCGTGCGACAGAGTGGTTGCGAACTCATCTGAAAGCACATCGTCTGGAGGTCATAAACCAACAGGTAATGATACTCGTGTCAGGACCGTATGTCAACTGTAATACTATAATGCTGTTTCCCACAATGCAACGCACTCTCAATTCAAGCACAATCTCAAACATCTCCTTGTCAACTCATTTTGGCCTGTCCATATATAAACAATAACAATTCCTTTTATTGTGTTTTTTTATTTGATTAATTTTTAATGTTAGAATTTTAGTATAATTGAGATACTGTATTATTTTTTTTAAATTAATTTTATGACATTTTTTTCCATTTTCAATTAAATTCTAGTTAAAGTTTTAGTAATTTTGTCATTTTTTTTTAAATGTGTTTTTGTTTTTTTAGAACTATGTCTATATAGTTTAATATACATTTGTGTTATTTTAGAACATCTAGTTCAATTAGAAATGTTGCCTCGGCAACTATAGCTTAAATAAAGTAAGTTTTAGGTTTTTTATTTTATTTCAATTCATGTTTATGTTATTTCAAGTAACAAAAATGTTGTTTTTTGATGGTTTTAGTTTCAGTTAACTATAATAGCCCCGGTCAAAACCCCTGAAATCATGTTTATTTGCCTTTATCTGACTGGTTCTCTGTCTCAGGACGGTAACTTCATGACGGTGTTGGAGTTATCCGTGCGCTTCGGTAAAACTCTGATCGTTCAGGAGATGGACGGCGTGGAGCCTGTCCTGTACCCACTGCTGCGGCGGGATCTCATCGCACAGGGTGAGTGTTGGGAAGACACCAGAGATGTCCCGAGGATCCATATCGGGGCCGATTAAGCATTTTTTTAACTAATCGTCATGGGCTATCCTAAGCCCAAACCTTTATGTCAGCTGTCACTCGAAAGACATTCATTTACCATTGCCACACGTTTTTCCATTCTACTACACTACGTTTCCATTGTTTTTCACGTGCTAGGCGGACGTGCAAAACCTTTGCGCTCTTGCAGCATCTCGTTCTAAAATCGCGGCACTCAAGTTAGAAACTTTTTTTCTGTGTACAATGTCCCAGATGTTCACATCTACTGTACTAATGACTTTATACAGTCTATATTCAATATACACCGTCATGTTATCACTGAACTAATTTCTTTAAAAAAAAAAAACCTTACTGACCCCAAACTTTTTGATTTTTTCAATTTACTGAGGCTTGAAACGTGTGGCGTCACACAAGGTTAGAACGTAGAGTTAGATGCTTCTAAGACACACACACACACACACACTCCTGTAGTGTGTTTATCCTCCTTTCCCAGCTGTGTGTATGAAATAAGACCTGCGGGCATCTCTGAAGCCTCCTCCATATGCTGCTGTGTGTGTGTGTGTGTGTGTGTGTGTGTGTGTGCTGTGGAGCAGATATGGCTGAGTCTATCAGAGACCGGCGGGAGGCAGATAAACGAAGAGCTTTTCAGCGCTTGGATGAGGAGAGAACGAGAGAGGGAAATTAAAGTGTGTGTACAGACTACTGCATTGCAGACATACAGGAGAGACAACACACACACACACACGTTGTGTTTTCATGTTTTATGGGGACATTCCATAGGCGTAATGGTTTTTTATACTGTACAAACTGTACATTCTGTCCCCCTACACTACCTCTACCCCTAAACCTACCATCACACAACATGTTCTGCTATTTTACATTTTCAAAAAAGATCATTCTGTGTGATTTATAAGCTTGTTTCCTCATGGGGACCAAAAAATGTCCCCACAAGACATTTGGTCCCCATAACGTAGAGAATACCCACACACACACGCACACACAGAGTGTCGTGCTCAATTTGGCAACCCCGCAAATCCTCCTTTTATACAGGAAGGGATTCCACACCAATATCGGCTGCGTTCATCAGCGCTGTTTTCATACTTCTCGTTTTTCAGCAGTGTTCACTACAAACTGTGCTGAGTATGTGGATTTGTGTTACGCACAGAATCCGACTGTTTATATATAGAATTTTTGTTTTTTTTAATCTAATATGTACATTTTATTTCAGTTCCTGGGAAATGATTTTTAATTGCTTTGTTTTAGTTAACAATAACAACACTGCAGAAGTCTCTGGATGCAGTACTGTATCCCACAATGCAGTGCACTCAGCTTGATGTTCTATTTCCAGTGTGGCACACTGGAATTGCAATTCAGTTCGAAAGCTTTTATTGCTTTTTCTCCTCAACTCATTCTTCAATCCTACTTCCAAAAATTACGGCATTTGACGTGAATAATCATTTTATATTTTTATTTTATTTAGATCTTTATTTAGTTATTTTTAACATGACATGACTCATTGAATTATCCATACAGTATAAGTATAATGAAGTATAATAAGGTCACGTGCCAACAATGTAACATTTTTTCAGTTAGCAGTACACTAGTATTTCGTTCTGAACATGATTCATTCTGTTTGTGTGTGTGTGTGTGTGTGTGTGTGTGTGTGTGTGTGAGGCAGGCCCGAGATACGTGGTGCAGATTGGAGACAAAGTCATCGACTATAATGAGGATTTCCGTCTGTTTCTGGCGACCCGTAACCCCAGTCCCTTCATCCCACCTGACGCCGCGTCTCTCATCACTGAGGTGAACTTCACCACCACTAGAGCGGGACTGCGAGGACAGGTAACACACACACACACACACTCACTCGTGATAAACCACTTATTAACTGCCCCGACTCCATAAAGATCTTCGTTATTGTGTGTGTGTGTGTGTGTGTGTGTGTTTTAGCTGCTAGCGTTGACCATCCAGCAGGAGAAACCGGAGCTGGAGAGGGAAAAAACGAAGCTCCTGCAACAGGAAGAGGAGAAGAAGATCCAGCTCGCTCAGCTGGAGGAGTCACTGCTGGAGGTACTGAAGAAACAATCCCAGCATGCTCCACTACACGTGATATTCTGAGGTTTACTGCAGGGGGGTTTCAATCTTTTAGGACCCCCAGATATGATCACCTTTGACCTTTGAAAAATTCAGCTATATGTTTTGTATGTGTATGTGTAAAGACTTAATACTGTGAAGATACTGTTAATATTATAAATATGCGTAAAATGCTATTTGGAAAATATTTAGTTTAAATTCATTCATTTATTATTTTAATAAAATGTATTTATTATTTATTTAAATCATATTTCTTTCATGCATTATTTCACTCAATTATTTTTTTTATTTAAATATTTATTTATATATCTTATTTAAGTAAAATTATTATTTTAATATTACTATTCTATAACAATTTGTTTTAATATTTTTTTTATTTCAACTATTTATTTAAAGAATTTTTATATATTTATTGCTTAAATAAAACGGTTTTAATATTATTTGCATATTTTGATTCTAAATATATTTCTTATTTATTTAAGTAAAATGATTATTTTAATATTACTATTCTCATAATAATTAATTATAATAAAAATATTTGTTTAATATTTTTTTATTTCAGTTATTTATTTACTTTTTAAAATATTTTGTAAATTAAATTCAATTATTATTTTAATATTAATTATAATACTTTTTCTATTAAATTTAGCTACTTGGTTTAATATTAGTTTTATTATTTATATTTTATTTTTAAAAAAATTACGGTGAATTTCTCCTTTGTGGGTCCCTGAAAACCCCTTCTTTACTGGCCGTCTCTCCAAATACGCAACAAACAGTGTGTGTTTTGTATGTGTGTAGACTCTGGCGACGGCTCAAGGAAATATCCTGGAGAATAAGGAGCTGATTGAGTCTCTGAACCAGACCAAAGCCAGCAGTGCTCTGATCCACCAATCGCTGACTGAATCCCACCGTCTGCAGACGTCACTCGACCAGGTGATGCTGGGAAGAGTGCGATTATGACAAAAATACCAGGAATGAATGAAACAGCAGGTGGCACCAGAGTAACATCAGTCTGTGTCCGTGTGTCTGTAGGAAAGGGACGCGTACCTGCCGCTAGCCGAGACCGCCAGTAAGATGTACTTTGTGATCACGGATCTGTCCAAGATTAATAACATGTACAGATTCAGTCTGGTGTCGTTCCTGCGACTCTTCCACAGAGCGCTGCAGACCGAACAGGTGACGTGGAGAAACGCCTCGCGCACACGCACTCACAAAATAATGCAAAAGTGAAGCTGACTGTGTGTGTGATGCAGGAAAGCGAGAGCACCGATGTGAGGATCTCCACGCTGGAGATCAGTCTGAAGAACATGGTGTATGAATACATCTGCCGCTCGCTCTTCAAGGTAACACGCACTAAAAACCACAGCATTGACCGTTTTCCTTTTTTCCACCGAAATGATTGTTATTGCTTATGTCTGGACAACAGAAGTGACAACAGCCGGTCATCTTGATGACCAGAGCAGCAGGCTCTGAGGGAATGCTTCAGTCATATGACTTGCGGCAAAGTCACACTTTTTTATTTTATTTATTTTGTTTTATTTTCTGACATGTCAACTGGCTGTCACTCACATAATTAATTGAGGCAAAGTTACATTTTATTTTATTTTTATTATATTTTATTATATATATATATTTATATATTTAAATATATTTTATTTATATATAATATACAATAATTATTATAATTGTATATTATTTAAATTTTTTATTTAAATTTTTAATTTTATTTTAATTTCTGACATGACAACTAGTCACATGACTTGTTGAGTCAGTCAATTTAAAATAATAATAATAATAAAAATAAAAATAATTGACAACTGGCTGCCACTCACTGACTTGTTGAGGGAAAGTCACTTTTTTTTTTCTTTCTTTTTTTTCTTTTTTTTCTTCTGACGTGACCTGACAACTGGTCACCACTTACTGGTCACTGGAAATAAATAAAACCTCAAACTGAACTAAAACCAAAGCTGAAATAAAAATAAATTAAACGTATATATTAAAAGAAAAACAATAAAAATGACAAAAGCACTTAATATAATTACTAAAATTATACTAACATTAAAATAGAAATTTAAAATATAAAAATGTAAGCTACTTCATAATATTAATAAAAATATATAAATAATACTAAAAAAACACTGTTCTGACAGTATCAGTATCAGTATCCAGTTTTGTGCAATGCTACATTTACAGTATAAAATAATCCATAATAAGAGGCTGTTTGGGAAGCAGTTATTTGCTATCCATCAAAATTGGTTTATTCCAGAATCATTCATCATATTTTGTCACATCGAGTCCTGCTTGGCTTCGCCTGTGAAATTTTTCAGAGCAACAGTAGATGTGACCGCAGCTTTACTCTCGGCCTTCAGAACATTATTTTACCATCCAAAGTAATTTAGTGTATTTATGCCCCCAAGAGCTGGTTCTGATATAACAGTTATTTAAATGTGTGTGTTTTATGTGTGTGTGTGTGTATATATATATATATATATATATATATAGTTTATTTAAAAATGAAATAAAATGCATGGAGATCATCTCATATTCTCTGATCTTCTCTGATATTTGTGAGTGAAATCCGTTTGATCTGATGCTGCACAGCAAAATTAGTAGTTCTTGTCCGTTGTCTGAAAGTGTTAGACGTCTTCATTGATTCTAGCGACAGTGATCTAGTTTTGTTTTGAGCCGGTCTAGCCTGATTGAGTTGTTGTTTTACGTGGTAAGGAGACCAATTTTTCCAGAACAGAACCTGCTTTTCTTTAGTGGAAAAGCGTGAACGGGCCTCCAGCACTGGCAATGTGTCAAATTCGTTCATTTCTGCATTCGTTCATTTATGTTTTTGCCAGGTGGGTTTATCCGAAGCCATTTACATTGTTTAAAGGTATGCGTTTGATCAGTTCATGCATTCAGTGTGTGTGTGTCCATTTACAGGCGGATCAGTTGATGTTTGCCCTGCACTTTGTGAAGGGAATGAACCCAGAACTGTTCCAGGAGAACGTAAGTGTGTGTGTGTGTGTGTGTGTGTGTGTGTGGAGCTGCTCGATTCTGGATAGACAACTAAACAAAAGAGCGTAATTTACTTGAGGTTCTGACAAAATTTTAATTTGCTGCAGATTTTCAATAGATTGCCTGTCTATTTAAAAATATTTAATTTGAATTATTATTTTATTTAATTGGTTCAAATAAATGATTCAATGACTCACTCATAAAGCTTTCACTTGTTTCATTACTGGATGAATCAGCATTTTTAAATGAATCTCTCGAATGAATGATTCAATGACTCACTCATAAAGCTTTCACTTATTTCATTACTGATTGAATCAGCATTTTTAAATGAATCTCTCGAATGAATGATTCAATGACTCACTCATAAAGCTTTCACTTATTTCATTACTGATTGAATCAGCATTTTTAAATGAATCTCTCGAATGAATGATTCAATGACTCACGCATAAAGCTTTCACTTGTTTCATTACTGGATGAATCAGCATTTTTAAATGAATCTCTCGAATGAATGATTCAATGACTCACTCATAAAGCCTTCACTTGTTTCATTACTGGATGAATCAGCATTTTTAAATGAATCTCTCGAATGAATGATTCAATGACTCACTCATAAAGCCTTCACTTGTTTCATTACTGGATGAATCAGCATTTTTAAATGAATCTCTCGAATGAATGATTCAATGACTCACTCATAAAGCCTTCACTTGTTTCATTACTGATTGAACCAGGATTTTTAAGTGAATCTCTCGAATGAATGATTCAATGACTCACGCATAAAGCTTTCACTTGTTTCATTACTGGATGAATCAGCATTTTTAAGTTAATC
>CM074284.1:3894876-3902376 GCA_037194245.1 Opsariichthys bidens
CTACAGCGGTGAAAAGTACGAATTAGCTCATAAATGCTAAATCGTTAGGCGTAGGCTAATATAGGTAAAATTTTCGGGTATTTTGGATTTTTTTGAAAAACCTACTTTTGCGAACTACAGTTTTTTATCCCGACCAAACCACTACAGCAAGATTCTCTGAAGTCTGTTTGTCAAAAAAAAGTTTAAATTCCAATTCACGGTCTCTAAAGCCCGCCAAAACGTTTGAAGTGGGCGGAGCCACTTTACTAAAATGGCTATAACTTGTGAACCGAATGAGATATTTTCACCAAACTCAGCACACCTATGTAAGAGCTCATTCTGTGGTCACGTGCAAAAGGACATGGCGACTGGCCACTTGGTGGCGCTATAACAGGATAAAAAAAACCTGAAAATGGCTATAACTCGTGAACCGAATGAGATATTTTCACCAAACTCAGCACACCTATGTAAGAGCTCATTCTGTGGTCACACGAAAAAGGACATGGCGACTGGCCACTTGGTGGCGCTATAACAGGATAAAAAAAACCTGAAAATGGCTATAACTCGTGAACCGAATGAGATATTTTCACCAAACTCAGCACACCTATGTAAGAGCTCATTCTGTGGTCACGTGCAAAAGGACATGGCGACTGGCCACTTGGTGGCGCTATAACAGGATAAAAAAACCTGAAAATGGCTATAACTCGTGAACCGAATGAGATATTTTCACCAAACTCAGCACACCTATGTAAGAGCTCATTCTGTCGTCACGTGCAAAAGGACATGGCGACTGGGCGCTTGGTGGCGCTATAACAGGATAAAAAAAACCTGAAAATGGCTATAACTCGTGAACCGAATGAGATATTTTCACCAAACTCAGCACACCTATGTAAGAGCTCATTCTGTGGTCACGTGCAAAAGGACATGGCGACTGGCCACTTGGTGGCGCTATAACAGGATAAAAAATCCTGAAAATGGCTATAACTCGTGGACCGAATGAGATATTTTCACCAAACTCAGCACACCTATGTAAGAGCTCATTCTGTGGTCACGTGCAAAAGGACATGGCGACTGGCCACTTGGTGGCGCTATAACAGGATAAAAAAACCTGAAAATGGCTATAACTCGTGGACCGAATGAGATATTTTCACCAAACTCAGCACACCTATGTAAGAGCTCATTCTGTGGTCACGTGCAAAAGGACATGGCGACTGGCCACTTGGTGGCGCTATAACAGGATAAAAAAAACCTGAAAATGGCTATAACTCGTGGACCGAATGAGATATTTTCACCAAACTCAGCACACCTATGTAAGAGCTCATTCTGTGGTCACGTGCAAAAGGACATGGCGACTGGCCACTTGGTGGCGCTATAACAGGATAAAAAATCCTGAAAATGGCTATAACTCGTGAACAGAATAAGATGTTTTCACCAAACTCAGCACACCTATGTAAGAGCTCATTCTGTGGTCACATGAAAAAGGACATGGCGACTGGCCACTTGGTGGCGCTATAACAGGATAAAAAAACCCTGAAAATGGCTATAACTCGTGAACCGAATGAGATATTTTCACCAAACTCAGCACACCTATGTAAGAGCTCATTCTGTGGTCACATGAAAAAGAGTGGTGACTGGCCACTTGGTGGCGCTATAATATGGAATAAAACAACGACTATAACTACTTCACCGTTAGTCTGATTGACTTGAAAACTGGCATGCAGTGTCTTCATCCGAGGTTCCGTGACCGTCTATCAGGACACTGACGCATCTCAAAAAACATCTCCACCATCGGGTACTGAATTCTGAGCAGCTATCAGACAAGGTTATTTTAGCCCAACTGGAACGAAACTCGCCGGGTCTGATCAAGGCCTGTGAGAAATTCGGACAAAATCGGCCTCGTTTTTCACATGCATAAAGGGTCGTGTATCGTGCAATTTTTCACGCCCGCACATTGTAGAACTCCTCATTCGTTAAATATTGGAGATTATTTCAGAAACCAACTTTGGTGAACTACTCCTAAGTTGCCTGGTCTTTTCCATCAACGATCGAGATGGTTCCAGGCGTGCCAATTAAAACATTATACCATTTTACGCGTGTGTTTAAAGGCCTTAAAATGCTTGAAGCCCGATAACTGCTGCTCGCAGCTATTATCTTACCTTGCTTCTGGTAGAAATCCTGGACCATTTGTTTTCAGTGCTGGGCCGATGATACCCAAACCCTCAGACAGCTGGCATAAAACCCTCTGTTTTGGGGTCATGGTGGGTGACGTGTAACTGTAGAGTCCTGGAAACAGCACAAATCATCACTGTGAACGGCAGCCTTCCCATTTCCAAACACTCTCTTTCACACACACACACACACACACACGGGTCTCGTTACTGATAATACAGCAGCTTTGCCTTCAACAGCGGTTCTGCAGCCACATTCAGTAAAATTAATTGCCTAATTAGCAAATAAAATGGCTTGCTTGCCAGCGACTGTGGTTTAGTATGCAAGACATTTAGTCCAAGGGCAAACCATCGGTTAGTCTGTGATTAGCGTTTCCAGTGTACTCTGTAATTCATTTTTACAAACACTATTGATTTTGGTGTGCGGAAGAGAGAGCGAGGACTATAGGGAGACTGGGATATGTTTTTAATGCGATCGGTGCTCATCTCTCGTCTGAGTGCTGACAAGAGTCGAACTGTCTGCGGTCTCAGTTTGATGTCGTTGACCGTGGCGATGATGCTCAACTGTCTGGATGCGAGCGCTTCTCACTGTAAAATGCAGTGGATGAGCACTTGGTGCATAACCTGTTCCTGAATACAGTTTACTGAGGACCCCAGTCTGTGAAAGATCATGCTTTTATTCGACAAGGATGCATCAAAAGACGTTTATAATGTTAAAAAAGATTCTATTTCAAATTAATGAAGTTACTTTTAATTACTTTTGTAATTGCTCAAAGCTCCGATTACAAAAAAATCTCCATTTACATTATTCTGCGTGTTTAAGAGATGTGTTTCGAGCATGTTATGTTGTGAGAGGTGAGTCACAACTGCTTCTGAGTAACCCAGCAAAAAAGGAGCTACCAGGGACTGTATGCTGATTGGTCGAACGCGCGGGAAACACCAGCACCCGCCGTTTTTGATATGTGTTAGATCTCCTGCGCCACTTTGAGCGGACCAAGGGAAATATGATTCTGTATTTCTGCTCAGGTAGCGACATTGGGCATCAATCGTGTGACAAAAGCTAAAACTTTTTCGTAGACTTACTGTCTACGTTCTTTGTTTAACAGTTCTATTTAATGATGTATTAGACGGGACTGTTAAGCAGATCGTAAATGAATGAGAATGCGATCAGGATCTGTCGGAACTGTTCTCTGCGCTGTCAAAATAAAAATCACAACAAGTGCAGTTTAAGTCACTTCAGAGTTCCTAGTGGCGGTGCAGATGCAACCAGCAAAATGTCTATTGTGTGTGTGTGTGTGTGTGTGTGTATATTATAGAAGACGGAACCAAATCAATGTACAGTTGACATTTGAGGCTTAATGCTATAGAAAAACAGTTTTTCAGTTTTTTATTTTAAAATGAAACTATATAAGCATGCAGTTGCTTCAAACAATGGTATGAAGCCGTTCGAAACATCATTCAATGTAAATTGTGCTAATCATAATAAATAATCGCAATTACAATTTGGAGGGAATAATCGACACTCGTGATTTTTGTTATAATGGTGCAGCCCAACTTTCTATTCATCAAAGAATCCTGAAAAATGTAATGGATCGCAGTTTTAACAAAAACATTGCGCAGCACAACATTGATAATAATCATAAATGTGATTATCCGAATGATTTCTGAAGGATCATGTGACACTGAAGACTGGAGGAATGATGCTGAAAATTCAGCTTTGATCACTGGATATAAATGACAGTTTAAAATATATTCACATAGAAAGCAGCTGTTTTAAATTCAAAATCTATTTCACTGTTTTTTTCCTTTATTTTTGATCAAATAAATGCAGCCTTTGAGAGCAGAGGAGACTCTTTCAAAAATATAAAACAGTTCACTGTTCCTTTAAGAACTTCCTCTGGATTATATTATAAGTTAGCAAGAGTTTCTAATAGTTCTACTTGGTTGGATCTCAGTGTTTGATGGAGACTAATGGTTGTGTGTGTGTGTGTGTGTGTGTGTGTGTGTAGTTGATGGAGGCTGGCAGATCTCCTGATGGTTTTCCAGCCACCGCCGTCTCGCTTCCGTGGAGATAATCAGAAGTGTAGATTTTCCTGTAAACAACACACACACACACACACACACACACAGTTTTCTCTAGACAGAGCCTGCAGAAGGCTCGACATGTCCGGGTCTGAGACGACACACACACACTGGGTCTGTCTCCCCCGAGGCTCACACACACACACATCTCTTACAGGACGTTCTTCGGTGCTCAAACACCTTACGGTGTCAATTACCCTTCACGCAGGCGTCCTTCTGTTCCTCTGTTTTTGTCTTTGTCGCTGATCCTATCTGTCTTTTCCTTCTTTCTGGAGGTAAACGAGCTGTAAATGTGAAGAACACCTTGGCTGACGACGCTGCGTCAGTCTAGATGGAATGGGTTCGCATGCAGGGTTACGCTGATGCTTAGTTATTACAACACTAAAATAAATAATAACATCCCTCATGAGTAGTAATGTCCGTTCCTCTGCCATTAGCTCTAATGCCCGCGTCATTAGGAGTTAAAGCGGAACTCACTAAATCTTTAAGTGCGTCCTGACTAGCAGAAGACCTTTTCCCCCGCTGCCGCCACGTCCCGAAGAATTACTCTGAGCCTCGGCCTCCGCTGACTCCAAAGACATACGGCGCAACGCTTTACAATAATGTTCAGAACAACGAACTTCAACAAATCCTTTGTTCTATTACGAACATTAATTATTTCAAGTTGTAGCGGATTTTTATTGAACAGTTTAAGTGAACGTTTTTAAATGAACATTTAAGTTTTATGCATTATTTGTATTTTTTTTTTTTTTACTTTAGTATGAATCTTATTATAGCATTTAAAATTTCAAGTTGTATAAATTAAAATTTTATTTTGTTTATTTTAGCCCTATTATAACATTTATAATAGTTATATAAAATTATTTTGGTATTTATTACTATAAATCTTATTATAACATTTAACATTTCAAGTTTTATAAACTGTATTGTATTTGGTTGTACTTTATTTTTAACCCTATTGTAACATTTTATTTTAATTTATTTTTTTTATTTAATTTTTTTTTGCCCTATTATAACATTTATAATAGTTATATAAAATTATTTTGGTATTTAGTACTATAAATCTTATTATAACATTTAAACATTTCAAGTTTTATAAACTGTATTGTATTTGGTTGTACTTTATTTTTAACCCTAATGTAACATTTTATTTTAATTTAATTTAATTTTTATTTTATTTTATTTTTATTATTATTTTATTTTATTTTATTTGTTTTTAGCCATACTATAACATTTATAATAGTTATATGAAATTATTTTGGTATTTAGTACTATAAATCTTATTATAACATTTAACATTTCAAGTTTTATAAATTGTATTGTATTTTGTTGTACTTTATTTTGAACCCTTTTGTAACATTTTATTTTAATTTTATTTAATTTTTATTAATTTTTGTATTAAATGTTTATTTTATTTTTATTTTTTATTTTATTTTTATTTTATTTTATTTTATTTTATTTTATTTATTTTATTTTATTTTATTTTTTTTATTTTTTTATTTCCAGCACTTCTCACAAGTTCATCTTCACCCACTTTTTCCAGCAGAGATTCTGTGGTGTCATTAACACCGGGGTATTTTTAATCGGTGGCTTACCCGTCAAACTACGCGTCACAGATCGGCTCGTCCGGTACAGACGGCCTCATTTATCACAATAAGAGCAGTTTAGTTAATACTTCCTCTTCCCTGGCCGATCTTATCTTCAGTTTGTTGTCTGACGTCACTGGAGGTCACGCTCCTGTTCTAACGCTGCGGTTCCCAACTGTCCAACTGGCCGCTAACTCTGTTTTTATCCACTTGCCAAAGCCAAATTTCACTCTCATTGGCGGGTGTTCACGTTGGATCCAGTTGAAAGGCTTTCGCATGCTTTCCAGAGTCTTAACGGTGTTCCTGAGAGAGAGAGAGAGAGAGAGAGAGACGTCCGTGTCTCTGTTAGCGCAGAGTTTGATGTCTAACGCTGAGTCACTGTGTGTACGCTGACTCTAAATGCTAATGGATCTTTGTTTCTAATCCTCTTATAAGCGACTCTAAGCTACAGAGTCATTTAACGGCTGTTACGGGCCGGACAGAATAGATGTGAGTGTGTGTTGTGTTGTCCAGGTTAAACCTGCTCTGCGGAGCGCTGGCCTGTTCTTGTGGTTGCTATGGAAATGGAAACGTAAGGTCGCTTGAAGATATTTGGTCCCCTCTCAAGAGTGCAGAGCTGGACTGGAATGACAACGATGTGTGTGTGTGTGTGTGTGTGTGGATAGCTGTAGTTTGCAAACAAAACTGTCCTCAGAAGTTTTCTAAACCTAGAAAACCTGCATTTGGGAATGACGTCATTCTGGGAAAAATGCTTATTTTTTTCCTCAAAATGTTTTTCTCAGGATTTGAGTTGTCATTGAGCTTTATATAAAATGAAATGTGCTCATTTACATAAATAGATATAGGAGCTTTGATAGTATAATTATCGTTTTTATACATTTTAAACCATTAATACACTCTAATAAATACTATTAATCAATTCAATTATATTTTGAATTGTTCATATTTTCTGTTTTCATTTTGATTTTAGTCATTTCATATGTACTTTTTTTTAAATTTAGCTTTATTTAATTTTATTAATATTAATACTTCAACATTTGATTTCAGTTAGCTTCCATATTTTTTTTATTTTATTTAATCTTTTTTTTATTTTATTATTTTATTTTATTATTTACTGAAAATTATTTTTAATAGTTTGTTATATATATATATATATATATATAAAATTGTTTGTATCTCTGTGTATATCTATAAATATATAATAATTTATTTTATTTTATAATAATTTTATTTTATTTTAATTTAATTTTTTTAAATTTTTTTTTATTTATTTAATTTTATTTAATTTTATTCATTTATTTTAAATCCATTTTTTTAATAAAAAATAGATGTTGTGTTTAAACATTAACTTTTTATTATTATTTTATTCCATATTATTATTGATTTAATAAAAATGCATAATTTTTTACATTTTTTCCTTTAATTTCTGGCTGTGTAAAGCACTTTGACTATGAATAACTTCCTTCATCACGGAGGGCTGGATCTCTCCAGCTGCCTCATTTCAGTAGCTCGAGATGTATCTGAATGTCACCTGACAGCTGACGTACATCAGTGTCCCACACAGGATCAATGAAGTCTGAACGTGGGGTTACCTCGAGGACGTGTCTGCAGCTGACATCTGTCTGTCTGTCTTTATTTAGAACTATTGCTCATTAGTCGTGTGTGTGTGTGTGTGTATGTGTGTG
>CM074284.1:3904876-3909876 GCA_037194245.1 Opsariichthys bidens
TGGTGAATGGCTGTGCTTGAAAAACCTGCACCTCGTCACGGCGTGGCTCCCTCTACTGGAGAAGGCATGAACTTTCTGTCTCTCTGCCTGCCTCGGTTTATGAAGCTCTGTCTCTCTCTGTTGTCGCCCTTCACTTGTTATCTGTGCTGTGTAATTAATTATAGTTGAATTGACTGTTGTTGTAAAGTGAGAGTGAATCTGTGTGTGTGAGATTACTCGCAGATACTTTAATTGCTTTTTGTTTTCATTTCTCTGCTCCTTCTAAAAATGTGTGCGTTGTATAACGCTACAGATCTGTAATGGGTTTGGAGTCAAACAGATGAGGCTGTGAGAGAGTGAATCACTATAAAACACACACACAGAAGAGATTGTTATTGGTTTGATGCTTTGTATTTATCGAATTAATTCATTGTAGTGAGACATCTAGTGTGTGTGTGTGTGTGTGTGTGTGTGTGCAGGAGATCAACAGTATGAAACCCAAGGCCGGCTTCAGACTTTGGTTGACTGCTGAGGTCCATGTGAAGTTCACTCCCATACTGCTCCAGTCCAGCCTGAAGGTCACCTATGAGGTCAGTGCCTCGATTTCTGGATTTTAATCGATTCTTCTCTCTTTAATGATCTTATAATTCTCCTTTCACAAGATGTAACATCAGTCTCTGGTGTCTCCAGAATGTGTGTGAAGTTTCAGCTCAAAATCCCCCACAGATCATTTATTATCGCTTGTCAAATTCGCCTCTATTTGGGTTTGAGCGAAAACACGCCGTTTTTTGTGCGTGTCCCTTTAAATGCAAATGAGCCGCTGCTCCAGAAGAGGGCGGAGCTTTAACAGCTCAACAACAACAAAGCTGGAGAATCTCACGCAGACAAAATGAGGAAAGTGTTCAAACGGATGGAGAGACTCAGGAAGAAGTTTCTGAACGGTTACTGGATAAATGGATGTAGTTGCTGTGGAGTTGATCATGTGTCGTCATGTTCCTCTTTTTTCCTTGAATCGACCCTCGTTTGTGAAGCGGTCCGGCGTAAAATGAACAACACTCGACTACAACAACTCTAAAGCAGCCCAACATGACTCCGCCCCCTTTGTGGGCGGTGCTGAAATAAACAACTGCTGAAAGACGTCAGTAAAACAGTGAACAATATGACATGTTTTTATGACAGCCACCAATTAAATGTTCACATAAGTAGAAACACAATTAGAGTTATTGTTATAACATTATTATTATTATTATTATTATAAAAGTGTTTTTACACAAATCAGTTAATTTAACCTTTAATATTATAATAATATATTGACTGAGACTGGGTTTTCTGTCCAGTTTACAGCATTAGTTGAGAGAAACTATTTTCCTTGGGCAAAATTAGCATGTACTGTACCTGATAGATATCCAAATGAATTGATATCGAATCTAATTGGAATTGAATTGAATCGCAGGCTTTGGGAAATTTGTGTACCCAGCCTTAGAGTAACAGAGATATATCTCAGACATACCAATAATGAGTGTGTGTGTGTGTGTGTGTTCAGGCTCCTCCAGGGCTCAAGAAGAACCTGAAGAGGACGTATGAATCCTGGAGTGCGGAGCAGATCAGTAAAGGTGGTCACCTGACCCGAGCTCAGTCTCTCTTCTGCCTGGCCTGGTTCCACGCGGTGTGTCAGGAGAGACGCAATTATATTCCTCAGGTACGCACCTGTCACATGACCGCAGGACACTTATATACACTAGCGGTCGAAAGTTTAGAATAATTTATGCCTCTTAAAGAGTACTTTTCATTTTTATTATTATTTTTTTAATTTAGCTTTATTTAATTTGATTAATTTTAGTACTTCAACATTTTATTTTCAGTTAGCTGCCATATTTAATTTTATTTAATTTAATCTTTTTTTATTTTATTTTATTATTTACTGAAAATTATTTTTAATAGTTTGTTAATAATATATAATTAATAATTTATTCTAACTATTTTTTTAATAAACATTTGATGTCGTGTTTAAACATTAGCTTTTTTTTTCTTAAAGAGGCTCTTCTGTTCACCAAGGTCGCATTTATTTGATCAAAAATACAGTAAAAACAATAATATTGTTAAATAATATTACAGTTTCAAATCTTTGTTTTCTATACGAGTACGTTTTAAAAGGTCATTTATTCCTGTGATGGCAAAGCTGAATTTCCCACAAAAATAACTGTTTTCAACATTGATAATAATCATAAATGTTTATGATTATTTATAAGCAGCAAAGGATCGTGTGACACCGAAGACTGGAGTAATGATGCTGAAAATTCAGCTTTGGTCACAGGAATAAATTACATTTTAAAATATATTCAGTTATTTTAAATTGTAATAATACATTTTCTTTTAATATAGACTTTCCTTTCTATTTTTTGATCATATATTTGCAGCCTTGGTGAGCATTAAAGACTTAGAGACGTAATTATTCCAAACTTTTGACCAGTATAGTATATATATGCAGTTCTTCCTCAAACAATCAAACAGGAGCTCTTGGATCTGTTTGGGTAATTAATTCAGACTCTGAATTAAACTACTGCGCACCAGGCCTTTGAAGAGCTCCATTTAATTAGCCGATGCTTTTGCTTTTCTCTTTCGTAATGTGTCTCGCTCACTCCATCGGTCTCCCTCTCCTAAAACGGGCAGGATCTAATAAGCTGTGTAGGAGAAAAGCAATTTATCGGGCTGATAGTGTCTCTGAACGGGTTGTGTGAAGGAAAATATGTTTCTTGCACCACAGTCTAACAAAACAACTATTGTATATTTGTGTTTATATATATAGACTGTTAAGCATACAAACTATGTAAATGATTCGTATACACCGATCAGGCAAAACATGAAACCTTTTCCTCAAGTGAACATTTTGTCCTCAAAGTTGATGTTAGAAGCAGGAAAAAGGGCCGAGCGTAAGGATTTGAGAGCCAAATTGTGACGCTAGACCACTGTGTCACAGCGTCTCCAAAACTGCAGCTCTTGTGGGGTGTTCCCGGTCTGCAGTGGTCAGTTTCTATCAAAAGTGCTCCAAGGAAGGAACAGCGGTGAACCGGAGACAGGGTCACGGGCGGCCGAGGCTCGTCGATCCCACAGACGAGCTCCTGCAGCTCAAACTGCTCCAGAAGTTGATGCTGGTTCTGATAGAAAGGTGTCAGAACACACAGAGCATCAGTTTGTTGTGTTTGGAGCTGCAGACGAGACCGGTCCATGATGACCCCTGTCCACCGCCGAAAGAGCCGACAGTGGGACGTCAGAGCTGGACCACGGAGCGCTGGGAGAAGGTGGATCATGTTTTCTTTTACATCACAAGGATGCGTGTGCGTCTCTTACCTGGGAACACATGACACCAGGATGGGAAGAAGGCGAGAGGCAGTGTGATGCTCTGGGAAATGTTCTGCTGGGAAACCTTCTTGCCGTCCATGTGGACGTTACTGTGACACGAACCACCTACCTAAGCGTTGTTACATCCTTTCATGGAAACTGGAGGCTGTGGCTCTTTCAGCAGGATAATGTGTCCTGACACAAAGCAGGAATGCTTTGAGGAGCACAACGAGTTTGAGGTGTTGACTCGGCCTCTAAACTCCCCAGATCTCGATCCAATCGAGCATCCGTGGGATGTGCTGAACAAACAAGTCCGATCCGTGGAGGATCCACCTCGCAACTCACAGGACTTAAAGGAACATCTTGGAGCAGATCCCACAGAAGACCTTCAGAGTCCACGCCTCGACGGGTCAGGGCTGTTTTGGCAGCAAACCACAATATTAGGAAGGTGGTCATAATGTTATGCCTGATCAGTGTTTTTACATTGTCACACACACACACACTGATACGTTCCTGTAAATATCTTGCAAGGTTTTATCGACTTGATACTGAAGTACTACTTTGACGTCATTATCAGATGGCAGGCATTTAAAAGGGTTTTCTTTCATACATATTGCTTAGATTAAATGATGCCTGATGTGAAAAGTCTGGGAACAATTTAGAGCCAAAGAAAAGATGAATGACTTCACTTTGTCCGTGGAAATTCATGTCTAGCTTTTGAAACATGACTTCATATATAATCATGATTCAGAGACTTTTCAAGAGCGAGTTTCCATTGCCCAGGCTGAATGTATGAAGTTCAGCTGAACTGATGATGATGATGATGATGATGTCTTTGTGCTGCACAGGGTTGGACCAAGTTCTACGAGTTCTCTCTGTCAGACCTGAGAGCCGGCTTTGAGATCATTGACCGTCTGTTTGAAGGTGTGTCTGTTTGTGTGTTTTTACGAGGCGTGTTTTGGTTCCAGGTCTCACTGTAGGATTTTCCTTGTATTTCAGGTGGGAAGGCGTTTCAGTGGGAATTCGTGCACGGTCTCCTGGAAAACGCCATCTACGGCGGCCGCGTCGATAACGTGTGTGACCTGCGGATCCTCCGCTCGTACCTGCAGCAGTTCTTTAACGCTCAGCTCCTGGCGCAGTCGCACACGCACACGCACTCGCGCGTCAAGAAAGCACACGTGTTCCCGGCTCAGATACGCCTGCCCAACTCCTGCAGCATAGCGGTCAGTGAACCCCGTACTACGTGTGCTATATAGAACCCAGCACGCTTTTTGGGCTGATTCTACACATTTGCACGATTGCATTGAAGTCACGTGTCTATGTGTGCAGGATTATCGCGCGGTGGTGGACGCTCTTCCTGAAGACGACAGACCCAGTTTCTTCGGCCTGCCTGCAAACATCGAGCGCTCTTCACAGAGAATCATCAGCTCACAGGTGTGTGTGTGTGTGTGCTTCTGTAGAGGTCATGAGGGGTCAGAGGTGTTTTGAGAACATTGTGCTGAGCAGGACATTCCTCGGCATCAAAGGCGTGTGTGTGTGTGTGTGTGTGTGTGTGTGTGTGATGGTTCTTTCCTGTGGGGTGGAGATCATAATGCGCTGACAGACAAAGTACATTCACACCCACAGGGTTCTCACGTTATTTCTGAGGACATCTCAGTGACTTTTTTTTACAGAACACTACT
>CM074284.1:3919876-3982376 GCA_037194245.1 Opsariichthys bidens
TTGGATTTTTGACAATGTGACCCACGTGCTTTTGGAAACTCATTTGTCCAATCAGAGCCTGAGATGAGCCAAAGTGTGCGTGAGCTGGATGTGATGCACCGCGGGCCACGAAACACCTGTCACGCGGGTCCGAACTGTTGCTGCTGGTGATGGGAGTTAGTTTGACTGTAATTAGTCCTGCGGAGCGAGCCGACAGAAACACTCCTCCTGATGAATGTGCTTCTTCAACAGAGATGATGATGATGGTTTTAGCTGCTCCCTCAGGCATTGAACCAAACGCCTCGGAGAGTAGGAGCGAGCAAATAATGCGGTAAACATGAAGGAACGAGGCGTGGATGAGTGATCTTGAGAGGGAGAGCTTCGTTTAGAGCTTCTGCTTGATGCAAATATACAATATTAAAGCAATTCAGGGTTCAAAGAACATACTGTATATTAAAAAGTCTTAAAGGTACAGTAGCAAAGCCAGCCTTTTTAAAAAGTGACGTATAGCGCTGGCTGTCGATTCGATTCTCGGTTTTGGATTCAATTCACTGAATTCAAGTAATAAATGAACAAAATAGTTATTGCTTTTGCTGTTCTTCACATGTATCCTCATATTGTCAATAAATAAGCTTATGACACCAAATATTTTAGATAACAGTGAAATTTAACAGTTCTCAATTCCATTTGAGACCACCGCTAAAACTTCTAATATAAATTTCAGCGATGATTAAAGACTAGTAGACAGTGATTAGTAAAAAAAAGAACCAATAATTAAACTACAAACAATAGCACAAATAAATAAATGTGCTATTATAACCGAATGCTTATAATAAACCCATCCAGCGAATCTGCAGTGGGAGCGTTTTCTCAACTCTTTGAGGCTGAGTAAACATTATAAACCGGTATATTTGTCTGCATGATGACGCCCCCATTCACTTTGACATGTTTATGACCTGTTTAAGGTCTAAATGCAATGATTTTTGTCCAAAATCGAATGTCTTTTCCCAGGTAATGAGTCAATCATAGTCCCACACCAGCTAAACACCCTCTGGCTCTGTCTGTCACAGTAGCCACGCCCCAAACTCACGCTATTGGTTGAGCTGGAAAGTGATTGACAGCTCTGAGTGGCCGGGTCTCGATGTTTTGATATGGTGCTCAGTGTTCACACTTTTGGGTAGATAAACCCATGAATGGCAAATTAATAGCAGTCAACGAACTGAGTTAAGAGGATGTGTTTTAACATAAAACATCTTTGAAATGATCCTGAAATTGACAACTTATCGAAAACAATAACTTAAATTGACTTTTTTTGGTCTAAGAAAACTTGACTAACATAATCATTTGTTCAAATGTGGCTCCTTAAATGACATTAAGACTAAAACTGGACAAAATGAAGGTCATCGAGGTCCGTGTGCCGAAACTCAGCCCGAGATCGACTGCATTCGAGCCCAGAACAGATTCCTCGTTTGCGCTCCTGTAACAGATAATTGGATGTTATCCGTCATCGCTGTTACGACGCCCACCTGCTCCAGCGAGTCACATTTCTACAACAGCAGCTGTTTACAGAGATCAGTCAAATCTGCAGATGAAGCGCTGTGTTTCACCGCGGATCACGAGAGACGGCCGGACAGATCTCAGAACAGCACACACCTGCAGAAATAAACAGCAATACATAATTCATCAAGGACGCATTAAATTGATCAAAAGTGACATTTACAATGTTACAAAAGATTCTATTTCAAATAAACACTGTTCTTTTAGAACCTTCTGTTCATCAAAGAATCCGGAAGGATAAAATGTATCAGTTTCCACAAAAATATGAACTGTTTTCAACATTGATAATAATCATAAATGTTTCTTGAGCAGCAAATCATCATGATTTCTGAAGGATCATGTGACTCTGAAGACTGGAGGAATGATGGTTTATCACTGCAACAGTTGTGCAAGAAAACATGTAGAGGTTGTTCTTGTCTTAGTCGTGCTACTGATAAACTGGACGCATAAAGTGTCCTGATGTTTTTGGAAAGACGATTCTCTGCCGTTCTGAGGCGCAAAGCACGGAAGATCTCAGCCTGTGAGGAGAAGCAGCAGGTGCGGAAAGGGATTTGAGAAAGAAGCAGTGATTGTTACTGTACAACTGACACCAGCAGCACTCAAATCACTTCTGTCATCACACACTCTGATCTCTGTGACCAATCACTGCCGTGTGTGTGTGTGTGTGTGTGTGTGTGTAGGGCTGGGTAGAGAGGGCCGAGAGGGGTGGACTGCTGTCGGAGATGCTGGATCTGTCGGAGCTTTTCCACCCGGACACTTTCCTGAACGCCCTGAGACAAGAGACCGCCAGGTGACGTACCTGCAAACACAAACACACACACACACACACACACACACACACATACATACATACATACATATATATATATATATATATAAACATTAAACTACATATGTGTAAAATATTTAAAATATAAACTTAAAAATAATATAAAAATATTTAATAATATATATTTAAAATCAACATTATTTCATTATTTATTTTTTATATTTTTCACGTATTTCATGCATTTGTATATGTTGTATATTTTTCAAATATATGATCTAGCTTACCTACTATAACACAAAACAACTGCTAACAATAAGCTTGGATGATGTACATTATGTACACTTAAAGTCATGTACACTTACTAAACTTGTGCATAGGGATGCCAAATATATTGGTATCAGTATATATACTGCTATGTTTGTCTTTAATGTTATCGTTATCAGCCTGATAAATTTTTTTGGCTGATTTCTTATTTTCTTATTGGCCAATAACATTAAAAATGAACATATACTGGTTGCAATATCGGTATCGGTTGATATATGTTCATTTTTAATGTTATCTTTATCAGCCCGATAATAATAAGATCAAAAATGAACATATTCTGGTTGCAATATCGGTATCGGCCGATATATGTTCATTTTTAATGTTATTGTTATCAGCCTGATAAAATTTTTTGGCTGACTTCTTATTTTCTTATTGGCTAATAACATTAAAAATGAACATATACTGGTTGCAATATCGGTATCGGCCGATATATGTTAATTTTTAATGTTATTGGTCCGATAAAAAAATAAGGCCGATATATGTTAATTTTTACTGTTATCTTTATCAGCCCGATAATAATAAGATTAAAAATGAACATATACTGGTTGCAATATCGGTATCGGCTGATATATGTTCATTTTTAATGTTATTGTTATCAGCCCGATAAAATTTTTTGGCTGACTTCTTATTTTCTTATTGGCTAATAACATTAAAAATGAACATATACTGGTTGCAATATCGGTATCGGCCGATATATGTTAATTTTTAATGTCATTGTTATCAGCCTGATAAAATTTTTTGGCTGACTTCTTATTTTCTTATTGGCTAATAACATTAAAAATGAACATATACTGGTTGCAATATCGGTATCGGCCGATATATGTTAATTTTTAATGTTATTGGTCCGATAAGAAAATAAGGCCGATATATGTTCATTTTTAATGTTATTGGTCCGATAAAAAAATAAGGCCGATATATGTTAATTTTTACTGTTATCTTTATCAGCCCGATAATAATAAGATTAAAAATGAACATATACTGGTTGCAATATCAGTATCGGCCGATATATGTTCATTTTTAATGTTATTGTTATCAGCCCGATAAAATTTTTTGGCTGACTTCTTATTTTCTTATTGGCTAATAACATTAAAAATGAACATATACTGGTTGCAATATCAGTATCGGCCGATATATGTTAATTTTTAATGTTATTGTTATCAGCCTGATAAAATTTTTTGGCTGACTTCTTATTTTCTTATTGGCTAATAACATTAAAAATGAACATATACTGGTTGCAATATTGGTATCGGCCGATATATGTTCATTTTTAATGTTATCGGTCCGATAAAAAAATAAGGCCGATATATGTTCATTTTTACTGTTATCTTTATCAGCCCGATAATAATAAGATTAAAAATGAACATATACTGGTTGCAATATCGGTATCGGCCGATATATGTTCATTTTTAATGTTATCGTTATCAGCCTGATAAATTTTTTTGGCTGATTTCTTATTTTCTTATTGGCCAATAACATTAAAAATGAACATATACTGGTTGCAATATCGGTATCGGTCGATATATGTTAATTTTTAATGTTATCGGTTCAATAAAAAAATACGACCGATATATGTTCATTTTTAATGTTATCTTTATCAGCCCGATAATAATAACATTAAAAATGAACATATACTGGTTGCAATATCGGTATCGGCTGATATATGTTCATTTTTAATGTTATTGTTATCAGCCCGATAAAATTTTTTGGCTGACTTCTTATTTTCTTATTGGCTAATAACATTAAAAATGAACATATACTGGTTGCAATATCGGTATCGGCCGATATATGTTAATTTTTAATGTTATTGTTATCAGCCTGATAAAATTTTTTGGCTGACTTCTTATTTTCTTATTGGCTAATAACATTAAAAATGAACATATACTGGTTGCAATATCGGTATCGGCCGATATATGTTAATTTTTAATGTTATTGGTCCGATAAGAAAATAAGGCCGATATATGTTCATTTTTAATGTTATTGGTCCGATAAAAAAATAAGGCCGATATATGTTAATTTTTACTGTTATCTTTATCAGCCCGATAATAATAAGATTAAAAATGAACATATACTGGTTGCAATATCAGTATCGGCCGATATATGTTAATTTTTAATGTTATTGTTATCAGCCTGATAAAATTTTTTGGCTTATTTCTTATTTTCTTATTGGCCAATAACATTAAAAATGAACATATACTGGTTGCAATATTGGTATCGGCCGATATATGTTCATTTTTAATGTTATCGGTCCGATAAAAAAATAAGGCCGATATATGTTCATTTTTACTGTTATCTTTATCAGCCCGATAATAATAAGATTAAAAATGAACATATACTGGTTGCAATATCGGTATCGGCCGATATATGTTCATTTTTAATGTTATCGTTATCAGCCTGATAAATTTTTTTGGCTGATTTCTTATTTTCTTATTGGCCAATAACATTAAAAATGAACATATACTGGTTGCAATATCGGTATCGGTCGATATATGTTAATTTTTAATGTTATCGGTTCAATAAAAAAATACGACCGATATATGTTCATTTTTAATGTTATCTTTATCAGCCCGATAATAATAAGATTAAAAATGAACATATACTGGTTGCAATATCGGTATCGGTTGATATATGTTCATTTTTAATGTTATTGTTATCAGCCCGATAAAATTTTTTGGCTGACTTCTTATTTTCTTATTGGCTAATAACATTAAAAATGAACATATACTGGTTGCAATATCGGTATCGGCCGATATATGTTAATTTTTAATGTTATTGTTATCAGCCTGATAAAATTTTTTGGCTGACTTCTTATTTTCTTATTGGCTAATAACATTAAAAATGAACATATACTGGTTGCAATATCGGTATCGGCCGATATATGTTAATTTTTAATGTTATTGGTCCGATAAGAAAATAAGGCCGATATATGTTCATTTTTAATGTTATTGGTCCGATAAAAAAATAAGGCCGATATATGTTAATTTTTACTGTTATCTTTATCAGCCCGATAATAATAAGATTAAAAATGAACATATACTGGTTGCAATATCAGTATCGGCCGATATATGTTAATTTTTAATGTTATTGTTATCAGCCTGATAAAATTTTTTGGCTTATTTCTTATTTTCTTATTGGCCAATAACATTAAAAATGAACATATACTGGTTGCAATATTGGTATCGGCCGATATATGTTCATTTTTAATGTTATCGGTCCGATAAAAAAATAAGGCCGATATATGTTCATTTTTACTGTTATCTTTATCAGCCCGATAATAATAAGATTAAAAATGAACATATACTGGTTGCAATATCGGTATCGGCCGATATATGTTCATTTTTAATGTTATCGTTATCAGCCTGATAAATTTTTTTGGCTGATTTCTTATTTTCTTATTGGCCAATAACATTAAAAATGAACATATACTGGTTGCAATATCGGTATCGGTCGATATATGTTAATTTTTAATGTTATCGGTTCAATAAAAAAATACGACCGATATATGTTCATTTTTAATGTTATCTTTATCAGCCCGATAATAATAAGATTAAAAATGAACATATACTGGTTGCAATATCGGTATCGGTTGATATATGTTCATTTTTAATGTTATCTTTATCAGCCCGATAATAATAAGATTAAAAATGAACATATACTGGTTGCAATATCAGTATCGGCCGATATATGTTCATTTTTAATGTTATTGTTATCAGCCTGATAACATTTTTTGGCTTATTTCTTATTTTCTTATTGGCCAATAACATTAAAAATGAACATATTCTGGTTGCAATATTGGTATCGGCCGATATATGTTAATTTTTAATGTTATCGTTATCAGCCTGATAAATTTTTTTGGCTGATTTCTTATTTTCTTATTGGCCAATAACATTAAAAATGAACATATACTGGTTGCAATATCGGTATCGGTCGATATATGTTAATTTTTAATGTTATCGGTTCAATAAAAAAATACGACCGATATATGTTCATTTTTACTGTTATCTTTATCAGCCCGATAATAATAAGATTAAAAATGAACATATACTGGTTGCAATATCGGTATCGGCCGATATATGTTCATTTTTAATGTTATCGTTATCAGCCAGATAAAATTTTTTGGCCGATTTCTTATTTTCTTATTGGCTAATAACATTATCTTTATCTGCCCGATAATAATGACATTAAAAATTAACATATATCGGCCTTATTTTCTTATCGGACCGATAACATTAAAAATGAACATATATCGGCCGATACTGATATTACAATCAGTATATGTTCATTTTTAATGTTATCAATATCGGCCCGTTAAGAAAATTTGGTCACTATATTAAAGCTGAGAAATAATTGATTATTTCCTTCAGCTGAGACACTCGTAATGATGCCTTTGAATTGCTTGAAATAGGATTGAAATCACTTCAAAAAGGAAAATACAATTAAGAGCAACATGTGCAGCGCAAATCTGTCATATAGACCACGTGATATTATTATGACAATTTTATAATTGTGTGATTGGGACGTATAATAATAATGGTTTGTTCTCTCAAAAATTAGATTTATCGGCCAATATATCGGTTATCGGCTCTCAAATATAAAGAGTTATCGGTAGTGGCCAAAATGGTGCATCCCTACTTGTACACATACACCTACTAAAGTAAACTTGAGTGAAATTACCCGAAAAACACCTGCTAAACTAAAGAGTCGTGGGAACTTGAGTCACATACACAGGCTTACCTAAAGAGTTACTCTAAACTATCACACATCACATACGTCTACAAAACTGCATTTGCAGTAAGTTACACCACTCTAATTTACTAAGCTAAAATGATGTAACCTACCTGACACATAGCAGTGTGGGAAAATGAAGCAGTCAACACATACTGTTCATATACAGAAGTCTTAAAGGTACAGTAATTTTATTTGATTTGTTTCAGGTTGATGAGCTGCTCTATGGACAGTCTGAAGTTCGCTGCGTCATGGAGGGGTCAGATTACCGAAGCCAAACTTCAAGTGAAGGTACAAACGCTCTCTCCTCTGAAGAACGTGTGTGTTTAACATGATTAAACTGAACTTCTCCGGTCCACGTTAACTAAACTCTCTCTCTAGGTTGGCGGTTTGCAGTTGGAAGGTTGTAGTTTCGACGGAAGCCGTCTGTCTGAAAGCCATCACGACGCTCCCAGTGTGTCTGCCGTCCCTGCGTGTTACATGGCCTGGATCCCACAGGTAACACACACTTTACTCTTTAAGTAAGGGATAGAGTACATCTTACCTGTTTATTATCCTATAATCCCATACAGTGCACAAAACAATCGTCCTGACATGATGATGAACACAGTAACAATATTACAGTATCATTAAAATTGTCATTTTCAATACAATTGATAAATATAACAAAATAGCGGCAAGCTTCAGATACCCGGATTATTCCGCTGCGCTGGTTCTGGAAGTATTTTTTCCATTCATTCTTCCCTTGGAATTTTAAAATAGTGAAGCATTATAAGCCATGAATCAAATTCAATCAGCACAACACTTAAAACTTGGATTTGAAGTTAAAAAGTTTTTTAAAATCGTACACAATGATGGTAAGTTTAGGAGTAGAGTTAGTGTAGGGGAGAGAATGTACAGTTTGTACAGTATAAAAACCTATGAAATGTCCCCATAAAACATGAAAACACCTGTGTGTGTGTGTGTGTGTGTGTTTCAGAGTGCTGTGGGCAGTTATTCTCCAGACGAGTGCATCTCTCTGCCCGTGTACAGCAGCGCCGAGCGTCTGTGTGTGGTGACTGACGTTCAGCTGCCGTGTGCCGGAGATCATGACACATGGATCCAGAGCGGAGCGGCGCTCTTCCTCAAACAGCAGTAACACACACACACACACACACACGCGCACTGAGACGTGTTTTGTAATAATCGTTGGCTTCGTAGGGGGGTGTTTTTGTCACGATGGCTGCATTAAAGCTGCAGTACGACTGTAGTTTTATTCAGTCTTGTTGCAGATATTTATATTATCAAATAAAAGAGTTTTTCGTCAAGATCCTTCTCTTTCTCTCCATTCAATTTCAGTGTAACTTTAATACTTCATGCATGTACAGATTCTGCCGCGAGCAGTGGTCAGAGGTTCAATCAAACCATTCACAATGTGAGGAAAATGTGTTAAATATGAGGCAAGAACAGAACTCTAAACAAATCAGTTTGTGAGTAGACTAAACAATAAAAATAAGTAACTTAAAAAAATCAGTCATGAAAAAATAAGGAAATTGTGTTCATTCAAATAAAGATAAAGTAAAATGAATTGAAATATAAAACATTCCTAAGATGATGTATGATTTATATATATGGTCGGGGAGTAACGAAATACTAGTAACTTAGTTACGTATTTAAAATAGAAAATTTGAGTGACTGTGTTTGATTTTAAATGGGTGGTAATCAGATTACAGTGTTTTAGATTACCAAAGTGATTACTTTGAGTTTTAATGTCATTTAAACAGCGATTGGTGATTCTCTGACTCTGACCGTCTGAAAAAGACGAGTTCAGTTTCATGTTTTGGGAGTCATTTTATAATTCACTCGTCACTGTGACTTTTTCTCACAATTAGTTTTTTCCCTCACAATTGTGAGTTTGTATTTCACAATTCTGACTTCTTTTTCTCAGAATTTTGAGATTTAAACTCACAATTGCAAGTTATAAAGTCAGAATTGGGAGATATAAACTTGCATTACTAATTTATTTTCTTGCAATTGTGAATTTAGTGTGAGTTTATATCTCATAATTCTGACTTTTCTCAATATTGTGAGTTTATATCTCATAATTCTGACTTTATAACTCGCAATTGCAACTTTATATCACGCAATTCTGAGGGAAAAAGTCAGAATTGTGAGATAAAAACTAGCAATGACCTTTTTTGTGTTTGTTTCACACTTATTAGTATTCCAAAGTATTCTAAAGTATTTAGATTAAGTTACTAAACTTGAGTAATGTAACGAAATACGTTACAAATGACTTTTTAAAGCTTGTATTTTGTAATCTGAAGTGAAATACATAACTTACCTAGCCCTGTGTATGTGTATATATATATATACACTACTGTCTCTTTTTCAAATTTAAAATGGGGGTATTTGTTGTTTCTGTGTTTGAAAACTTGTGCAGTTTTGTGATTTAAAAAAGCAGTGAGCTAAAGTGTTGTGGATGGTTGCCGGGGCGTTGCTATGCGGTTGCTAACTGACTCAAGTCAAAATAGCCCAACTTAAGTGTCTTTCTTAATGGTTTGCTCATTTTGTGACACTCGTACATGATAATAATGCAGTGATGAACATGTCAGATAGCACAGTCGACACAATGAACGTCTCGAATAATTAGAATGAAGAGTCAAAACTGTTCTATCATACACAATTTTACATGTTTTAAATTTTTATCTATATAGATATTTTTATTTATATATATATATATATATATATACTTACATTTTATATATAATTTATATTTGTGTATTTCTTTTTACATGAATAAAACTTTATATTTTTAATATGTATAATATATAATGTAATATCTTATGACGTATCTTACTCACTATTACTTTTACTCATACTGTTTTTGTATGTGTACTGTACACAATATATAGGCTTTTATGTTGCTAGGTACAGTATAAATACGTTTGATCAGACTGATATATAAAGTATCACATGATGCAATGCGCACGACTTTCCATTTCAAAAGCGAAAAGCATGATTTTGACATCTCTTGCTTAAATCGTTTGACCAGAATGACAAAAATTAGAGTTTTTACACCAAATTAAATGTAAAAAAAAGAGTTTATTTAAACTGTACTACTAAGTGAATTTTTGCATACTTTTTAACATGCTATTTCAGAAAAGCAGTAGAGTATGTAGTATGTACTGTATGCAGCTTTCATCTGTCAGCTGGTTCCAGTGACGACCTTTGACCCACACTCATGTTATCCTCTGGATTGATCAGTACAGCAGCAGGTATGAAGCGTGACCTTTGACCTCTGTGCTGTGTGTGGGATCAGGATGCAGATGCTGGTAAATGTTTCTCCTCTGATCCTCCTTTTCCTTTGCAGAGGAACAGAAACATCCTCATTCATTCCTGAGCGTCACGGCTCTTCTCTAAGACTTGCTTGTACTATATTTTTTTAATGGTATACCTTTGTCCTTTTTGCTAATTTTTTATAAGTTAACATCAGCTTTTAAATACTAATGTACATGCATATGGCGATCACACAGTACCACTGTTTTTACCATCTCACTGTACCATGGTACTGCTGTAGTGTTGTTGTATATGAGGTCTGCAGTGAGTCGAGGTGTGTTTGTGTGTCTAGTTGCCGTGATGTCAAACCACACATACGCACACGCTCATTTAGACTGACATTATCCTGCTTCCGTGTCTCTTTTCTTGAGGGTGAGTCGTGCGATCTGATTAGTTGCCCTTTTGCTGGAGGCTTTTCACAAACACACACCCAGAGTTTTGGAGTGTCTTGACTTTTGATACGGAGAGGCTTTTTATCTGCACATCAAAGGTCAGCGTGTGTGTTTGTGTGTGAATACGGAATTCTGGTGGTTATGTGCGATTTTAAATCTGAACTGCAACATAAATCAAAACGCTGACCTTTAATCCTCTCTCATACACACAGCCGTAGCATTCACCTGTAACTGGACAGCAGTAAAAAAAAATCATTAAAAAATTCCACGGTACAATGATGGCACTTTGGCGATTGCAAAGTGTAAAAAGAATAACGTAGTTCCAGGTTAAATGTAAAACAACATGGTAGTTCCAGTGAAAATGTAAAAAACAACAACATGGAAGTTCCAGTGTAAATGTAGAAAACGTGGTAGTTTGAGGGTAAATGTAAAAAAAAAAAAAAAAAAATTGTTCCAGTGTAAATGTAAAATAAAAAACATGGTAGTTCCAATGAAAATGTAAAAACGCAGTAGTTCAAGTGTAAATGTACAAAACATGGTAGATCCAGTGAAAATGTGGAAAAAAAACACAGCAGTTCCAGTTAAAATGTAAAAAAAAAAACATGGTAGTTCCAGTGAAAATGTAAAAAACAACAACATGGTAAATCCAGTGAAAATAAAAAAACATGGTAGATTCAGTGAAAATGTAAAAAAAAGAAACATGGTAGATTCAGTGAAAATGTAAAAAAAACAACAACATGGTAGATCCAGTGAAAATTAAAAAACATGGTAGATTCAGTGAAAATGTAAAAAAAAGAAACATGGTAGATTCAGTGAAAATGTAAAAAAAACAACAACATGGTAGATCCAGTGAAAATTAAAAAAAACATGGTAGATTCAGTGAAAATGTAAAAAAAAAGAAACATGGTAGATTCAGTGAAAATGTAAAAAAACAACAACATGGTAGATCCAGTGAAAAAAAAACATGGTAGATTCAGTGAAAATGTAAAAAAACAACAACATGGTAAATCCAGTGAAAATAAAAAAACATGGTAGATTCAGTGAAAATGTAAAAAAAAGAAACATGGTAGATTCAGTGAAAATGTAAAAAAAACAACAACATGGTAGATCCAGTGAAAATTAAAAAACATGGTAGATTCAGTGAAAATGTAAAAAAAAAAGAAACATGGTAGATTCAGTGAAAATGTAAAAAAACAACAACATGGTAGATCCAGTGAAAAAAAAACATGGTAGATTCAGTGAAAATGTAAAAAAACAACAACATGGTAGATCCAGTGAAAAAAAAAAACATGGTAGATTCAGTGAAAATGTAAAAAAAAAAAAAAAAACATGCTAGATCCAGTGAAAATATAAAAAAACACAGCAGTTCCAGTTAAAATGTAAAAAAAACAAACATGGTAGATCCAGTGAAAATGAAAAAAAAAACAGTAGATTCAGTGAAAATGTAAAAAAAACCACACACTGCAGTTCCAGTGAAAATGAAAAAAAAAAACATGATAGTTCCAGTGAAAAAAAAACTATGGTAAATAGTTTCCAGTGAAAATGTAAAAAAAAAAAAAAAAACACGGCAGTTTCAGTGAAAATGTAAAAAAAACAACAACATGGTAGATCCAGTGAAAATGTAAAAAAGGTAGATTCAGTAAAAATGTAAAAAAAAAACACACACTGCAGTTCCAGTGAAAATCTAAAAAAAACAACAACATGGTAGATCCAGTGAAAATGTAAAAAAAAAAAAAAAACACGGCAGTTTCAGTGAAAATGTAAAAAAAAACAACAACATGGTAGATCCAGCGAAAATGTAAAAAAGGTAGATTCAGTAAAAATGTAAAAAAAAAAAAAACACACACTGCAGTTCCAGTGAAAATCTAAAAAAAAAAACAACATGGTAGATCCAGTGAAAATGTAAAAAACAACAACATGGAAGTTCCAGTGTAAATGTAGAAAACATGGTAGTTTGAGGGTAAATGTAAAAAAAAAAAAAAAATTGTTCCAGTGTAAATGTAAAATAAAAACATGGTAGTTCCAATGAAAATGTAAAAACGCAGTAGTCCAAGTGTAAATGTACAAAACATGGTAGATCCAGTGAAAATGTGGAAAAAAACACAGCAGTTCCAGTTAAAATGTAAAAAAAAAACATGGTAGTTCCAGTGAAAATGTAAAAAACAACAACATGGTAAATCCAGTGAAAATAAAAAACATGGTAGTTCCAGTGAAAATGTAAAAACAACAACAACATGGTAGATCCAGTGAAAATGTAAAAAAAAAACCACACACTGCAGTTCCAGTGAAAATGTAAAAAAAAAAAAAAACATGCTAGATCCAGTGAAAATATTAAAAAAAACAGCAGTTCCAGTTAAAATGTAAAAAAAAAAAAACATGGTAGATCCAGTGAAAATGATAAAAAAAACCAGTAGATTCAGTGAAAATGTAAAAAAAAAAACCACACACTGCAGTTCCAGTGAAAATGAAAAAAAAAACTATGGTAAATAGTTTCCAGTGAAAATGTAAAAAAAAAAAAAAAAACACGGCAGTTTCAGTGAAAATGTAAAAAAAACAACAACATGGAAGTTCCAGTGTAAATGTAAAAAAGGTAGATTCAGTAAAAATGTAAAAAAAAAAAAAAAAAAACACACACTGCAGTTCCAGTGAAAATCTAAAAAAAACAACAACATGGTAGATCCAGTGAAAATGTAAAAAAAAAAAAAAACACGGCAGTTTCAGTGAAAATGTAAAAAAAACAACAACATGGTAGATCCAGTGAAAATGTAAAAAAAAAAAAAAACACGGCAGTTTCAGTGAAAATGTAAAAAAAAACAACAACATGGTAGATCCAGTGAAAATGTAAAAAAGGTAGATTCAGTAAAAATGTAAAAAAAAAAAAAAAACACACACTGCAGTTCCAGTGAAAATGTAAAAAAAAAAAAAACACGGCAGTTTCAGTGAAAATGTAAAAAAAACAACAACATGGTAGATCCAGTGAAAATGTAAAAAAGGTAGATTCAGTAAAAATGTAAAAAAAAAAAAAAACCACACACTGCAGTTCCAGTGAAAATCTAAAAAAAACAACAACATGGTAGATCCAGTGAAAATGTAAAAAAAAAAAAAAACACGGCGGTTCCAGTGAAAATGTAAAAAAAAAACACACACAAAAAAACACAGCAGTTCCAGTGAAAATGTAAAAAAAAAAAATACAAAAAGTGTGTGTGTGTGTGTATTTATGAGAGCAGGTGACCATCTCTGTCTCTTGTTCTCTCACACACACAATCAAACTGCAAAACAGGAAACAGAACAGAGGAATGCCGTGCGTTAGGAAACCCGAGACCTGCGGGCCAAGTGTGTGTGTGTCTCTGTGTGTGTATGCGCTGATTTTGATTGATTTTCTTCATTAATTTCCCTCTTCCTGTCATAGTTAATTTTTCTCGTGGCTGTCTGTCAGCAGACGCCCCAGAGCAGCTCCCATTATAATACACCGCCCAGACGACAGCTTCTGTGTTTAGCTCGCTTAAGAGAAATAAATGATCATTTACTGACCGTCATATTGTTACAAACCCAAATGGCTTTCTATTTTCCATGGAGCACAAAAGAAGATATTTATCTAAATGTTCACGCTGCCCTTTTTCATAGCGAATGGGAAGCTAAACATCTCCATTCGTGTTCCTCATCGAACGTCCTACAGGTTTAGAATGTCATGACGGCGAGAAAATGATTAGAACTGTCATTTTGGGAGTCAATTATCCCTGCGGGATCTTTATGGAACATTCACAGATGGAAAGAAAATGAGAAATGAGACGTCAAATGGAGAAATCGACAAAGAAAGACACAAACAGATGGAAAGATTCGTCAAATTAACTGTGTGTCTCTGCGCATGGAATGTTTTAAAGATGGAAGGTTCACATTTTTAACGTTTTATTTATATTGCAAAATCTTTTGTCCCCACCCAAAATTCCCAATTGCATTGATTCCTATTGAAATTGAAACCCCGCATTTCAGACCACGAAAATTCTCATCGTAAGAAAAAATGGTATTTTAAGAAATGAGAGAATGCGATGAAACACATCCGTATTGTGACACATCCGCGCGTAATAAATAATAGAAAAAGAAAATTTGGGGGGGCGGAGTCTTGCTTTAACGCCTCAGTTGATTGGATGTTGAGATGTGGGCGTGGCGCTCAATGTGGGGGTGGAGTTTAAGCAGATGAAATGATTGGAGAAGTCCTGCTTACAACACCAGAGTGAAGTGTGTCGCTTTTATTGGAATTTTGATTAAAAAAATAAAGTCAAAACATGATGCATGATGATTTTTTTTTTTCTGCGTTAAGATCTATAACATGCGCTTAGGAAATAAATGACAATATTTGATACAACAATGCATGAATATGACCATCACGTATTAAAATTTTACATTTGAAGTCCCTCTTTTGTTTCTTCTAGTACAATACTAGTTCTTCTAGTATTCATAGTCTTTTAGTCTTGCATGCTGTAAATGCGTCACATTACAGACGTAAAACGCTGTTTCATGATGTTTTTAATGAATTCTTGAGCATAAACGCGTCTCTCAGATTCTCGTTCGCCGTGTGTGTTTAATGCGTCCCTCGTGAGACACACACTCTCAGGGCCTGATGCGAGTGTGTCATCACTCCACTCCGCTCGCCATTTTATCTCTCCATCTCAGGTTATTTTCACCGTTGATGCAACGCTGATGAAATCTAACATACATTTTCTCTCGCTCACACAAACAATGATGTAAACGGGTGAAAACCCGGCGCTCGCGCACAGTTTCACGGGGAATTAAGAGTTCAAATCTACGAACTCCTGCTCTTCTGTCTCGGATGAAAGTTTAATGTGTGAGTGGCAGCGTGCGGCCGTGATGTGACAGTCTCCACCCCCGCTGCGTTCCCTTGAGAGGTCAAAGGTCACCTGACTTTCACTTCCACCCACACCTGACCTCATTTTCTCCATCTGGCTGCGGCAACCAAAGAAACGCTTACAGTGTGATTTCTCTCAACCTGTGTCGAACAGGTTTTATACTCGTTAGCAGATGCACGAGTTTGTTCAAACGAATTCCTTAAAGTTTAATACATCAACATGTGAGATGTATCACCAGCAAATATAGACTGTAATGAAAAATGTAATGGGAGTCAATGGGGCAAGTACAGCAAACATGAAGTTTGTGTGTTTGTGAAAGCGCTTATGTGAATTATTCTGTACTTTGTTGTAGGTGGATGAACTACTCGTACTAACATAACGCCTGTGGAGTTACGTACGCCTTTCAATACGTGCGCTATTGGCTTTATCTGGTCTTAATTTAGTAAAATAGTTCAACTGATGTCTGGATAGATGACAGATATTTGATGGAAAATCAATCTTTGTGGTGCGTTAAAGTAAATTTGTATTCACGAGTTGGAAAACTCAGGTGCTTCATTAACTAAAAACCATAAAAACGTGACTTGAAATACAGTAACTTAATATAAACCAGTTTTAAAAATGACAAAAACACAACAAAATGACTCGAAACGCCACTAAAATGAAAAGAATCTCATTCGGAATATTCACAAAAACTATCGATCGATACCAAAATAAAAAAATAAAATGCGACCTCACCGTAAGAAAAAATGCGATGAAGCAGATCTTTTCTTCCGTATTGTGACACATCTGCGCATAATAAATTATAGAAAAAGAAAAAAAAATTGGGCGGAGTCTTGCTTTAACGCCTCAGTTGATTGGATGTTGAGATGTGGGCGTGGCACTCAATGTGGGGGTGGAGTTTAAGCCGATGAAATACAATAACTTAATATAAAACAGTTTTAAAAAGGACAGAAACACAACAAAATGACTTGAAACGCAACTAAAATGAAAAGAATCTAATTCAGAATATTCACAAAAACTATCGATCGATACCGAAATCAAATCAAATAAAAAATCGATACTAAAATAACATTGATCCTTTATTCAAATGGTGCATTATACTGTATATTTTGTGTATATTGAGCTCAGTTTATCATGTTTTCTCACAACTTTCCCCGTAATTTCGGACGCAAACACAAGTTTCTCACTCATAATGGCGACTGTGGTGGCGCTCGCGATCGCTCTGCAAGTTAAAGGTAGGGTAGGCAGTTTCTTTTTACCAACACTTTTGTGATAGTATTTGAAGCTCCATTCACATCCGATAATGGAAGTGGTCTAAATATTAGAGCATTAAAGTCTCGGGACCAACAGATTTTCGTCCTATCGTCCATATTCTACGTATCAAAGAGACAAACACAACCATGATGAACAGATTTCGTTTATTTTGGTGCTTTTTAATGACACAATGTACATGTGGAAAACTGGTCCGGCTGCGTATGGACAGAATCAATGGAGCAAAACGGATTCGACTCCACAGACTTCTTTTGAGAGAATCATTGGTTTCATTTTGCTTGCCTTGAAGTTTCATAAAAGCTTTGCAATTAAAGGCTAAATCCACACTGTCAACATCCGTCCCCTGCGGGACTCGTTCGTTCTGCCGCGCCGCCGGTAAATTAAAGCCCGATCGGGGAACAGAGGAACCCCGCAGATTTACAGGGAGATAAAGGAGAGTCCGGGACCGCCCGCTACTGCGACGGAGAAAAGACGGAGAACATCACGTCATCTCTCCGCACCGCTGAATAAATACGCTATGCAAGACAATTCTAATAGTATGTTTGTGTGTAATGAAGTCATATACACGTCATGAAATCTGACAAGAACATGTCCAGGTGATATTTCACCCCGAAAAATAATCTTTTACTAAGAGAAAATCCTTTTTTAGGATCATTAAGACGAATCGGGGGAAAAAAAATTCTGGAATGTAAAAAAAAAGAAAAGAATTAAATGATAAAATAATTCTACTTAATGGTAATATTTATGTTCTGCCATCACGCAGTTAAATATTAAAAAACATTAAATTGCTGAATTTTTGAAAAATATTGAGTATTGATCATTTGAGAATAAAAACACAGGAACGTTTATCTCAGCCGAGTAAAAAAATGATTCTCTAAATCGTAATAATGATGGACTTTCTAATAGATATTGAGAATCGTTCTCATTTAACGTCTCGATGAGAAACTTTCTTGAAATGACTATTACATTAATTGCATTGATAATGCAAGTCGTTATTCAGAGAAAATAAGAGATAATATCCCGGACGAGCCCCCAACTGTTAAGAGACTAATACCAGTTTCTCATTATGAGACACAAACTCATTAGATTTACCCTCCTCGCTAAAAATTTCCTGCATAAAACAGAAACTTTCTCGTAATTATGAACTGAATTACTAACTAGAACTAGGAGAAAGTTTCTCATTAGTATGATGTGGCAAGTCGAGTCATCAGACCGTAAGATCGGACCTAAAACAAGGCTTCTTTTATTGTTCTTTCTTTACATTTTAGGGTGAACTGGACATGTTTTTATGAGATTGGTTTCAATAAGACCTTTGATCGGACAACAAAGAGAATATGAAAACTAAACCCACATCCGACAGCACGGTCACAGTTATAAAAAGACAAAGACATTTCTTTTAATAAATAACACGGGATTAGATCAGATCGGAGGGGGAACCGTCCCCTCGGGGAACTCTGACTTCTGATTGGTCTCGGAGAGCAAAAAGCCTCATTAATATTCATTTACATTCCATTGGTGAGTTCCATGTGACTTTACTGGACACAATAACATCAAGAATAAAACAGAAACAGAGAAAGCTACATATCAAATCTCCCAACGCTGTGTGTTATTAAAAGGGTTTGTGTTTAGGTGGAGGCATGACCTGAGGATATACGACTGAATGGAGTGTAGTGACAGTGTGTGTGCGTGTGTGTGCGCGTGTGTGTGTTCATCGCGGCGGTCTGGTCTGGCACACACAGTCACATCTCTCATGATGCTGCAGGTAAATCTCCTCCAGAACCCAGCGAGCGCGCGCGTTCTCTTCCTGTAGAAACCCGTTCCCGGGGAAAACTTCAGCACCTGACGACGACAACACACACATGGAATATTTACAGATGCTTATTTTTAAACTATAAGAGCCACATTTAAAATCAAATATACACAAATAAATGATTAAAAAATATTCATATTGAATATTACAAATTAAAATAACCTTTCGAAACAAAAGTTTTAAGAGCAATAAATAAAGAGTCAAACGATAAATCTTATTTCGTGGCATAAATGGCGATTAATAATTTCCATTTGCCGCTACATCAATTAACAGGAACGGAACATGAAAAAGGCTTCCAAAAGATTTATTCATCTTTAGTCAACATTTATTAATACATTATTAAAATCAAAAGTTGATATTATTTGATGGACCCGAATTGACAAACTTTTTTTTTTCCACATTTAATAAAAATACAACTAATAAATATATTGCTCGTTTGTAGTTAATGTTCGGTGGCATCAACTAATGGGACCTTACAGTAAAGTGTCGCCCACTAATTTTTGCATACAAACCGTAAGAAAAGGCTGTGGTTTAAGAAGACTAAATGATTCAGTTATGACATTCTGATGAATAATTAGGATCATTTAAATAAAAACATGCACCGATAGGCCTTTCACGATAAGATCTGTAACAGTCGTTTAGAAAATTCATTTCATGCCGATTCATTATATACATCTCATAATAATTAAAGCACATCGATGCGGGAGTTTCCAGAGCCTCGATGTTTGTTAGTGTGATCAGGGCAGGAAGTAAAAGAGATTTATTGTTTGATTTGTCTACATTGATTTGCTTACCAATCGATATCTGTCCTTGACCTTTAACCTCCGGATGTCTCTTATGTTCTGTACTGAACCTCATATATCGTGTGTGTGTGTGTTCCCTACGTTATGGGGACCAAATGTCTTGTGAGGACATTTTTTTGGTCCCTACAAGGAAACAAGCTTATAAATCACACAGAATGATCTTTTTTGAAAATCTAAAATAGCAGAACATGTTGTGTGATGGGTAGGTTTAGGTGTAGGGGGACAGAATGTACAGTTTGTACAGTATAAAAACCATTACGCCTATGCAATGTCCTCATAAAACATGAAAATACAACATATGTGTGTGTGTACGTATGTTTATGTGTATATGTGTATGTGTGTATGTGTATTCCCTACATTATGGGGACCAAATGTCCCCACAGGTATAGTAATACTAGTAAATTTTGATCTTGTGGGGACATTTTTTTGGTCCCCATGAGGAAACAAGCTTATAAATCACACAGAATGATCTTTTTTGAAAATCTAAAATAGCAGAACATGTTGTGTGATGGGTAGGTTTAGGGGTAGAGGTAGTGTAGGGGGACAGAATGTACAGTTTGTACAGTATAAAAACCATTACACCTATGGAATGTCCCCATAAAACATGAAAACACCACGTGTGTGTGTGTGTGTGTGTGTTGGTCTTGCATTTGTCAGCACTGACAGCCGGAGCCAATCACATTTAGCAGATGTTGCCGTGGGTAACAGTCTGTTATTCTACATGACAGCGGCACAATGAACGTTTCCTGACAGCTCTGTGACAGCTGTCAATCACCGGGTCATGCTGATGTCAGCCTGGTGTTTACAGCAACTACAACGCCTCGAATATCCCATGAGGCTTCACTCAGATCAACACTGAACTGGGTTAGACTGGTTCAGGTTGAAATTTTAAGTCTCTGCGACTAATTGCGTTAAAGAGGTCCTTGATTATGATTTCAGTTTTTTAACTTCAGTTAGTGTGTAATGTTGCTGTTTGAGCAGAAACAACATCTGCAAAGTTACGACACGCAAAGTTCAATGAAAAGAGAGAGATTTTCTTTTACAGAAATCACTGTTTAAGGACTACAACAAAAATTTACATAAACCCCGCCCCCTAGAACACTCAACAAAGGGGGCGGAGTCATGTTGGGCTGCTTTAGAGTTGTTGTAGTCGAGTGTTGTTGATGCCGTCATTTTACGCCGGACTGCTTCACAAACGAGGGTCGATTCAAGGAAAAAAGAGGAACATGACGACACATGATCAACTCCACAGCAACGACATCCATTTATCCAGTAACCGTTCAGAAACTTCTTCCTGAGTCTCTCCATCCGTTTGAACGCTTTCCTCATTTTGTCTGCGTGAGATTCTCCAGCTTTGTTGTTGTTGAGCTGTTAAAGCTCCGCCCTCTTCTGGAGCAGCAGCTCATTTGCATTTAAAGGGACACGCACAAAAACGACGTGTTTTCGCTCAAACCCAAATAGAGGCGAATTTGACAAGCGATAATAAATGATCTGTGGGGGATTTTGAGCTGAAACTTCACTGGAGACACCAGAGACTGATGCTACATCTTGTGAAAGGGGCATTATAGGTCTCCTTTAGCCATTCGTTTATAATGCATTAAGCCAATAGAGTTAAAACAGAACAGCTGACTGGTGATGCGCCGCAGATGTTATATACCCGTCAACAAAATGTCATGCTATCCCAGTTTTCCTTTAGACATTCAACATTCCTGCACCACGATTGAAACTATATTCTAATTCAGATAGAAATGATGTTTTATATGATTCTACATCGACAGACAGACGAACGAACAGACGGCTCACTTCCCTGCTGTCATCAGTTCAGATGAAACTCTGCTGTGAGTCTCGCTGGATTTCATGTGTCATTTGCTGATAATCTCACAGAACAACACGTGTCACATTGGTCACAACTGGTCCGAGGAAAACGGCAGCAGACGACAAAAACGAGTGAAGACAGACAGGGAAAAACAGAGTGTGTGTGAGCTATAGGATAATGGAAATCGAATGGATGAAGAGATACACTAGAGAGTCAGTGTGTGTGTGTGTGTGTGTGTGTGTGGAGCTGATAAGGACAGAGAGGAACACACACTTTACTTGCTCAGACTCCACAGAAAAACTAACCACTTCTGACACACACACACACACACACACACTTCAACATCTCATGTCTGCAGTAGTTGATGTGTCATTTCTATCGCACTGCAGAACAAACAGAAACGAGCTCGAAACTTCAACGCTTCATGTTGAGAAGAAAAACACACTGTCAGTTTAAGCAGCCTGACTCGTATTTTTACTGGGTTACTATTTTTGAGTACATTTACCCAGAGTCTGTACTTTTTAAGAGTATTTGCTTCAACTTTAAAGTGTGATTATGGATTCATATTAATTAAACTCATTAATTTAACAATAATAAGTACATGTAAAGTGTTCCAGTATTTATATTTTGGGAAACGTTTATATTTTTAAGCATAATATTGTACGTTTCGCTCATGAAAATTGTTACCCCCTCAGAGACGCAAGAGCGGTTCTTGAACGAGACGATTCTTTTCAGTGAACCTGTTGAATTGATTCGTGAATCATTCATTTGCGAATCTGAATCGAGTCAACAACTGATTCAATGATCCAGTCAACGTGATTCAAAATAAGCCAAGAAGCGTAATGTCTCCGGAGCTGATGCGGCGATTTATTGAACTGAACTGAATTGAGCTGAATAATGAAACTTGAAGAATTTGAATCGGTTTCATATCCGATGAAGTTCGCCTCATTGATTCGGATATTTTCCTGTTAATACTGTGAAACAATTTCTATTGTGTAAGAGCGACTCGACTTCGTCGTCCACCACTGGACTCAGCCAATGAGGTGAGTTTGGGGGCGGGACTATATTTATTTACATATATATTTTTGGGGGCGGGACTTTGTTTGGGAAACCTGTTTGAAAACAGGTACAGTTGTAACAGTAACAGTGCATTGTGGGATACCTCGTGTAGTTTCTTCACGGTTTTTCCGGCGCTGCAGCTGCAGGAGTTCCAGTTGTCGGTGCCGCAGGCGCAGTTTCCCCCGCAGCGCTGCACCAGGAGGCATCGCGGGAAAAACACGGCGTTGGTCGCCTTCAGCTCCTCGCGGAGATTCACCGAGAAATTGCGCGGCGTGCAGCTGTACAGCTTCACGTCGTCGTACAGTCGGTCGAGATCAACTGAGAGGGAAAGACAGCGAGATGGGCGACTTTACTGAAGGTTTTTACTGAAACACATCCTGATGACTACTTTTTGGAGTAAAGGAAACGAGTAACAAATCCTAACAAACATACTTTCCTCTTGGCAAAGTTACTCAAAACCTACAATGTTTTAACTTTGTCAGGGCTGCAAGGTTAGTGTGTGTGGTGAACAACATTCCAGTGTGCTGTTTTGGATCTTTTTTTCTCACTTATGACTCACATAATCACAATCTGTTCTGGATGGACAGAGAGGAAGGGAGGTATAAATGAAGAGACGGGAGGAAATCACCTCCGTCTGCCTCATAAAAACTCAGTGAATGGTTAACAGTGCCCGTCTCTCTCTCTCTCTCTCTCTCTCTGTGTGTGTGTGTGTGAGTGTGTGTGTCATACAGAACCGAATTGTGAATGCTTTTATAATTCTAATTCAATTCCTGAACAGGATGTGAATAGAATAAAGTGGTACTACTGCTTTAAACGGGGCGATTATGCAAAATGCACTTTTAAAAGGTGTTTGAACACAGATGTGTGTGTAAACAACCAGCTTATAATAGTAAAATATCCAGCCACTACTTTTCTTATAAACCCCATAAATCAAACAGTCTCTCCAAATGAGCGGTTTCAGATTTCAGAAGCCCCGCCCACTGTTATCTTAGCTCCTCCCCTGAGTGAGCTGTACACAGTCGGCCATGTTTGTTTCCTCGACAGAACATTCAAGTAAGAAAACTATTCTTACTTTTTAATCAGGAGCAGCGAGTGATTTTCTGTTGTTGTTTGGTTCATATATATTACGCAACTGTCACTTTAATACACAGAGCTAATATAAACATGTGGTTTCTGTACTTGCTGTTTACGTTCACACACACAACCCACTGTGTTTATGTGACTTTGTGTGTTTTTGACACAAACTTGTGTGTATTTGACAGTAAGACGTGAAAGAGAACTTAGTTTCATACTCACACGACGCGCCGTCTGACGAGCTTCAGATGTGTGCGCTCAGAAAACCATATATCAGACGTTTAAACCGATAACGGCTTCAAAATAATAAACTTTCATGATGATGAAGAACTGCAGTGTCACATGAGTGTGATCAAAACCAAACATGTTTTTCTAGTTTTCGGCAGAGCGTCTGAGGCGCGAGCAGTACGAGCTCTGCCACTTTTCTGGAAAGGGGCGGGGAGCAGCAGCTCATTTGCATTTAAAGATACATGCATGAAAACAGCATGTTTTTCCTTCCACTCAAAAAAAGTATTATAAATGATTTCTGGGGTATTTTGAGCTGAAGTTTCACAGACACGTTCTGGGGACAGCTTGTGAAGAGGGGCATAATAGGTCCCCATTCATTTAAATTCAAATGAAAGGAAATGTATATTACTGCTTTTATTTTAATATTTTAATATATTATTTTAATATTTTGGTAAGGTCCATGAACTAACCATGATCAACGCATTTGTTACTGTATTTACTAATCTTTGTTAACATTAGTTAATAAAAATACAGTTTGTTCATGTGCATTCACTAATGTTAACAAGATTTTAATAATGCATTAGTAAATGTTTAAATTAACATTAATAAAGATGAATAAATGCTGTAGATTAGTTCATGTCAACTAATGAACCTTATTGTAAAGTGTTACCGATATTTTTTTATTCAAGTAATATAAATTGACTCCAAATCAAATGAATAAATAATTGTTTTTTTAAGATAAAATAAACCAAGACGGAAGAATACTTCATTTCCCAGAATCCTCTAATTTACTCTAAAATCAATCAATCAATTAATCGTAAATTAATTGTACATTTATGAACCTTGATGGAACAATAATTAATTTCTCAGGATGGTCTAACTTACTGCAAATCAATAAATTCACATTTTCATGCCAAAAATTAGATTTATGATGTGTTTGACATTTTGTGGTGTGTGTGTGTGTGAGAGAGAGAGACTCACGCTTGTGTTTGCGGTCGGTGTGGTACGCTCGTGGTCTGTAATAGTGTGTGTGTGTGTACAGTTGCTCCAGGTCTTCCTGCCAGGTGAACGGGTTCAGGTGTCTCAGTAACTCTTCCACCGTGCTGACGCCGGCGATGTCGTTGTCCAGCGCGGCCGCGGACAGCGGGGTGTCCGTCCCAGAAACTCCCCCCAGATCCTAGAAGGACACAGCCCATGTAAATCCCACACTTTTGAACACACTGCTAAACGTCTGCATGTGAGATTTACTGAAGAAATAAACGTCAAAATCACAATAAGTCAGTGATACTTACTGTCGTCACTGTAACCGCTTCCCAGTTGGTCAGAGACACGAGTGGTGAGCTGTCCTGAAAAACAGAATTCCAACTTTTGTTTTCCGTTCCATTCATGTTTCACACAAATTTTTGTATTCGTTCAGTATCAGTGCCGGGGGAACTCTGGGAAAGTCATTATTCGCTCTGATAAATCCCGTCTTGAAACACTCTTGACATGCAGCAGCACACACACCATCACATTCGGCCAGCGCTCGGATTAGATCCATCACTCATGATGTCACCGAACGAGGGGGCGGAGCTACAGACATCACAGCGCTGACATTTAAAACCAGCGGTAAACATCAACACTTAAAGGTGAACATTATACGACCCGAATTAACGAGAACATCAATCCAAGTCCACTGTTACACACCAATAATGAAGTGGACAGAATATACGGAGTGTGTTCAGAACAAAACAAAAACAAACTGAGGGAAGTTTACCGCGATTGGAGAGCAGACACACGCTATAAAATCGCTCTCACGGTACTTTGATGTCATACCGCGATCGTTCTGCACGGCACCCGTTTACTTCAGTCCTGAATGCATGAGTCATTTGAACGAATCGAATGAATGATTCAATGACTCTCTCTCATTTAGACATTTACCGCCACCTACTGGCAGTTTTAGTTTCTTATTTAGAGCATCACTTCATTAAAAAAATATTTTTTTAGTGGATAGTTTGCCGAAAAATGTTTATTTACATTTACGGATCCTCATGTCGGTTGAAACCTGAATGACTTCGCGAACATAAATAAGACATCGTAAAAAATGTTTTGCTCTGTGAATGTATCTAAATACTAATTCTGATGCAGCTTCTGAAAATAAAAAAGTTTGTGTTGAATCAAATTTAAAAAAAATCTATTTTTTGGTAACGTCTGATTGACGCTTTTTTATTTAACACAATAATGACTTTATATATATATAAAATCGCTCTCACGGTACTTTGATGTCATACCGCGATCGTTCTGCACGGCACCCGTTTACTTCAGTCCTGAATGCATGAGTCATTTGAACGAATCGAATGAATGATTCAATGACTCTCTCATTTAGACATTTACCGCCACCTACTGGCAGTTTTAGTTTCTTATTTAGAGCATCACTTCATTAAAAAAATATTTTTTAGTGGACAGTTTGCCGAAAAATGTTTATTTACATTTACGGATCCTCATGTCGGTTCAAACCTGAATGACTTCGCAAACATAAATAAGACATCGTGAAAAATGTTTTGCTCTGTGAATGTATCTAAATACTAATTCTGATGCAGCTTCTGAAAAAAAAAAAAAAAAATCATTGTTGTTGAAGCCTAAAAGTTTGTGTTGAATCAAATTTTTTTTTTTTTTTAAACTATTTTTTGGTAAGGTCTGATTGACGCTTTTTTATTTAACACAATAATGACTTTATATGATCTATCTTGGGTAATTTCTCAGCCAAATTTGATGCGCAAATAATACAAAAAACCTATGGATGGTTCTGAAACTAAAGTTAATTGTTTGTTAATTAAAGCTAATTAATTGTATTGTATTGTAAAAATGTGGAAACAAATGTTGCATAAATATTACTTAGTACCACAAAATTCCCTCAAAATACAAAAAAATAATGTTGAACAAAGATATATTAGGATTTTACTGAAATAAGTGAAATAAAAAGCTGTAAGCAATTTGAGAAAACTAATAAAATAAACATGCAAAAGTATAACCTTGGTCTCCATTTTCTTTCGATTTACGTTTTAAAAACCTTTACTTTAAACCCTCCATATGCTGTGAACACACACACACACACACACACACACACACACACACACTTCCCTGCACTGCCACTCTTGTTTCATAAATCTGCTCCTGTGGCAATGCAAACAATAGAAGGAGGTCAGAGGTCGTGGGCGGTCTGTTATGATGATGTTTCCCATCAGAGATAATGTCTGTACAGGTCTCTGATGTCTCTCTCACACACACACACACAGCGAGACCTTCTGCTCGTGTTCAGCAGAGATGTCCGGAGCAGAGTGGGAATGTGGAAATGGCAGGAATACCGCAGATTCAGGGAATTACACATGACGGCTCCAGGTCGAACAAACGGCCACCCCTGAACCTGAAGTCCAGCAGCTGCAGGGTTCAGCCACGGTGGAGTCAGAAGCCAATCCGTTTACTTTCTTCATGTGTTGCTGGTCTTATTGTGCAGGATTCATCGTGCATGATCTTCTGAATAACCTTTCGTCAAAATACAACATCTCGCTCCACCACTGAAATGACTTACACTGACAACCGTGACCATGTGGGAGGAGAAAAATAACATTATCATAGCAAACAATGCATACAAAAAGACTTGTGCAGGCTGAATGCACAATTTTAGAGCGAGACATGCATACATTTAATTTTATAAAGCAGTTAGTGCCAGTCCTTGATTCTGATTGGTCAATAGCTGTTTTTTTTTTTTTTTTATCATAGTCCCTTTCACTCCAACCATTTTTGAAACCCCTCGCAAACAGTTTGATTGACAGGCGATCTGACCAATCATAACCACGAATCTCCCATTTTGTCCATCAAAGCGGTCAGGGGAGTCAGTAGATGAACGTTGGTGAACTTGAATCACGTCTTGAAACAACATTCCTTCTGATGTTCATTCATGTTTATTTGATGCTATAAATGAACTAAGAGATGATCGACACATTAAACACACACTAGACGCTATTTATTGATTAAACTTCTTTTAAAAAATTATGATATATTAAATATGACACGTTATCAGTGTCCTCTTTGCTCCGCGATGAATTTTTCACAGCGTGAGAACATGATGTGTGGCGTGAGAGCGCATGACTCGTCGAGCATAACAACAGGGGGCGGGTTTTGCGAAAGGTCAATTGCGTCTTGTGTTATTCTATAGTACTTGATATTGTCTATTGAAGCTTACTGTATGTATTATCTAGAAGAGTGATTGAGTGTATTACCTGCATTAATATTTCGCATTTTCCTTTAGGTCAGTCCTATGTTCATAATAAAAAAATACCCGTTTGAATGTCCGCTGCGATCTTGTCCTTTTAACATGGAATGGTTTCCCGTGCCGAGTCAAAGCATTTGTCATTTGAGTCTTGTTCCGTGTTCACAACAAATTTCAATATAAAAGTCTTTGTGACTGCGTGACATGCTCATAAAGACAGTCTTTGCCGCCATCTAATGGCGTAATAATGTAACTTCTGCTGCTGTTCACGGTCAGGGACTATTTTTTCCAGCGGAAGGAAGGCTTTTATTGATTTTTCGACATATTTTTTGGCTTTAATAAGTTATTTGTATCATTTGCTAACCATTTAATAAAAACAATAAGTCCCAAAGACGTGGTTTAAAGTTCATTTATATTTAAATTACATATTATATAAACCATGGCTCCTTGGGGGTTATTGCTTTAAAATATATATAATATATATATATATATATATATATATATATATATATATATATATAGAAAAATATATATATAGAAAATATAAATAAATATATATATAAATAAATAAATATATATATATAAAAAAAAATATATATATATATATATATATATATATATATATATATAAAATATAAATATATATATTTATATATATAATATATATATATATATATATATATATATATATATATAAAATATAAATATATATATATTTATATATATATATATATATATATATAAAATATAAATATATATATATTTATATATATATATATATATATATATATATATATATATATATATATATATATATATATATATATATTAAAAACTATTGTATTTTTTTTGATCAAATAAAGTCACTCTTGGTGAGCAGAAGAGACTTCTTCCTAAAAAAAAAATCTTTCGAAGTGTAAAAATGACCATATTTTAATGCTAATTACGTGACGTTTTATAGCAACCGTTTAATTTACACGCACTTAATAATCAAACATGTAATAAAACCACAATTATTTCCACAAAGCAACTGAATTTCAATGTTAAGGCAATATTATTTCCAGCTATATAGTCAGAAATATGTCAAAGCCTTATAGCGAAATATTTAACTGTAGGTTCGATTTCTAAATGTTAAAAATCACTTTTATACAAGAAAATGAAATATGTGAAGTAGATTAGTGAATTATCAGTTCATGGCTAAAAATGTTCTCAATTGACCCTTCGCAAACAGTTTGATTGACAGGCGATCTGACCAATCATAACCCCGAATATTACATGATAATAAGGGGGCGGGTCTTTGCGAAGGATCAATTCAGGTCAACATGCCTTCAACCCGGAATAGAAATAAACAAATACAAACATTCAAGGAAAACTCTCCAATTACAATTAAAGATCTTGAACAAAAAGGCACAATTATGATTTACTAACATCCGCTAATCCCCAAAGAAAACGGCCCGTATTTTACGAGCACATCAAACGGCGCTTTGAGAAACGAGCACATCATCTTCCCTGCAGAAACTCTCCACATCCGTGTGTGTCATTAACCCACACCGAGGGCCTTAACGAGCGCCACTTTTAACAAGAACGATGACAAAACACGTTGTTCGCTGTCATTTCTCATTACGGACCTTCTCCGTGTGCGTGTGATGAAGACACAGAACTAACCTCCCGGATCTCTTCACATTACATCAGTGCTTTTACCGCAGTAAAGCGCTCACACGTTCGCACCGAGCAGTCTCTCGCAGCTCATTTCTCGCTCTTATTCTGCCTCGGAAACAGACGTCTTAATTAAGCAACACTGTTTCTGAGTTCATCTGGGGTAAAAGAGCACCTCAGGTAAGGTTTAAAACCTGCTTCCCAGTTTGAGCTCAAACGGAGACGTGCAAATTTGCAGTTTTACAGACACAGAAAACATATTGCACATTTATGCAAACAGCTAGCGCCACATTATTCGGCCTGTGTGGAGAAAAAGCCACGAGGCAGTCGTGAAGCGGGATGGCTTTAGTCCCGATGACTGTTGTAAAATATTTCTCCATCCATCTGCTTTCGCTCCACCATCCACAGAAAATGCATCCGATATAAAAACTAGACCAACTTTGGCTTACATGACACCCACTAGGAAGACGCTTAATAAAAGGAAGCTAATTAAAATGATATTGTGAAGAATTTTTATTAAAAACTGGAGGCCATGCTATATTTGAGCACCGAAAATGTGTCACATACCATTGTTTTTGAAAGAAGGCTGCATTTATTTGATCAAAAGTTAAAAAAAAAGTGAAATATTTTTACCGTTTCAAATAGCGGTTTATATGTGGATCTATGGTAATTTATATCCAGTGATCAAAGATTAATTTTCAGCATCAGTGTCACATGATCCGTCAGAAATCATTCTGATATGATTTGATGCTCAAAAAACATTTATAATTATTATCAATGTTGAAAACAGATCATTTTTGGGGGGGAAATGGTGATATTTTATTTTTCAAGATTTATTGATGAATAGAAAGTTTGAAATGGAATCTTTTGATTAAATCTTTCAATTTAATTAAGGCTAGCTGAATAAAAGTGTATATATATATATATATATATATATATCCTAATTGCTTCATTTCCAAGTAATAAATAATATATTTTTATTATTTATTTTTTATAATATCAATTTCATAATTATATAATTATATATAAATATATTTTATATTATATAATATATATAATATAATATTAAATATATGTTAAATATATTATTTATTTTTTCTAATATCAATTTCATAATTATAAATTTATTTATATATATATATATATATATATATATATATAAATATATATATTTGTATGTTTTTTATTTTTATAATACAATCCAAAATGTCACAATTACTTCATATCCAAGTAACTGATATTTTGTATTATTTTTATATTTTCATAACAGAATTTCATATTTAATAATTGCTTTATTTTCAAGTAATTATTAATATATATTTTATATTATTTTATAACATAATCTCTAACTATTTTGAATTCTTTATATATTTTTATATTTTGACAACCTTACTCGCCAGTAGTCCATTTTCATGTAATCATGTGACAAAACAAAATCTTCATGTGAGGTGTGAAATGATGCAGGAGGTTCAACAGACACTCACCAACAGTGAATAGCAGATTTTGAATCCTGGTTTGGCGACGAAGTAGTCGTCTGATTTGAAGGTGATTTTGATGAGGTTTGTTTTGGATGTGATCCGTGATGGAGACCTTTGACCGCACCAGCGGCCCCAGATGATCGTGCTGGTTTCTGAAATATCCTCCACTTCCACATAATCATACCTGCGAAACACACACACACACACACCTGTCAGAACATCACATGCACAGGTAAAGGACATACATGTGTTCAAACCACTCTGCAGTTGACCACTTACAACAGAAGGGCGGGATTTAGAGAGACCGAATCTTTGAACAAACCATTTCAGACACTGAGAGAAACGAGATGCTGCTTCAATGAATATTATGAGACAATTTAAGTGTTTTTGCTCTTGGATGAGTGTAAATCTGTTATAGGAGACTCCAAAACAACATTAGCAACCTTTAAAATAGCATAATAGGGGCACATTAAAAATTTCAGTTTTCATTTTAGCTTAACTTTTAGTCATTTTGTTATGTGCTTTTTTTTTTATTATTATTTCTGTTTAGCTTTGTTTTTAATTATTCATTTTAGTGTTATTCATTTCAGCACTTCAACTTATTTTATTTCATTTAATTGCATTTATTATTTTTTTTCTAATTAAAGTTTTTCCTCTATTTTTGGGAATGTGATCACAATGACATCATGCTTTTTTATTTAAATCAGAAAAATTATTAGATTTTACACAGAAATGTATATTAAATCAAGTTTTTTTTTCTTAGTTATTTATGTTCTTATTTATCCTCATCCTCTAAATTCATCTCATCTCAGTTTTTTTTCCTGCTTTATTTTTAGTCCTGATGTCTCGAGGCTCTTTGTAAAGTATCAGATTCACAGTAAAACCCTCTAACCTCAAGGACAAACTCGTAACCCCAGACTCGCTCCACACACGCGCTGTGGTCAGACACTCGCTCTGATTGGCTTTCTGCTCATTAAATATTCATATCACGTTTTAACTCTTCAGGCCATTATTTCTAGTCCAGAAATGCAAAACCACAGGAATCTGAGAACTAAACCTGTTATTCTCTACCACATGTTACAACATGATTTAACCACGTCCTCGATCAACGATCCTATGAATTAATCAGATTTTAGAGCTAGGGCTTCAGGTTTAGATGCTTGTAAAACTGTTAAATATTTAGCATCTAGAACAGAGCTTCCCAAACTTCCCAAAAACATTGCAAAAGCTCCACGACCCCGCCGTTAAAAAACATATACCGACATTTACCTACAAATACGTTTATTAACTAGTTTGTAAGAATTTCATGTGAATTATGATGTAAACATTCTTTACAAATATATTTAAATCCATAACACTAACTTTCAAAACAATCAAATTTTAAAACAAAAAAAAAAAAAAATTTTTTTAATTATTTTAATATATTGATTTGGACTAGCTACTGCAATACCGCTACGGCTCACCAGGGGGCCACGGCCCACAGTTTGGGAAACACTGGTTTAGACCAACCCAAAAAGTCAAAGTGACACTCTCAACACCCGTTAAAACTCTTAATTAATTATTCATGTGCTCTCATCTATTCCGAAGCTCCGCCCTCTCCTGCAGGCTCAATCCTCTGCCTCCACTTAAAACTGTTAGAATTAATTATTCATGAGCATATCAGTCTGAAGCTCCGCCCTCACCTGCAGATTCCATTCTCCGCCTCTTCCAGTCCAAACTGAGCGTCGAATTCCAGCAGGATTCGTGTGTGGACAGGCGAGAGCAGTTTCCATGACAACAGCAGGTTGCGAGGGTATGAGCTGGGGAAGCGCGGGCTCTGGACGTGACCTCCGCCCTTGACCAGTATGACCTCTTCCTTCCGGTAAAAGTCTGTGAGGCGATTGCTGTCTGTTACTGGTCACAACTTGGACAGGTTAGTGCGTTTACTCTCGGAGACAAACAAACACACACAGATATAAACAAATACAAACAGAGGTCGGAATCTGTTCCATTTCAGTTCACCCCAGTTCAGTTTGGAGAACAGGATAAATTCAGCTCAGAAAATGAATCTAATTCTCTTCAGGAAAATAGCCTTAACTCACTTCCTATTCACTTGAGGGAAAGAACCATGATTTGGATCAAACATATGAATTTGCTTCTAATTGTATTCAAAAATAATTTATTTCACTTCTAATTCTTTACAGGAAATGAATTGAAATTACTTCTGATGCTCCTAGGGAAGTGATCTGAATTCACTTCTGATTCTCTTCAGGAAACTAACCCAGTTTCTCAACTAATTTCCTTTTTTTTTTTTTTTTTTTTTAGACAAAGAACTGAAATCACTTTTGATTCTTCTTTTGCAAAGCAAACTGAAAGTAATTTGCCTTCAAATTTGTGTCCAAAAAAAAAAAAAAGTAATTCACTGCTAATTCTGTTCAGGAAGTGAAGTGAATTTGCTGTTTGAGAAGTTATCAGAATTAAATATTTATTTCAGGAAACTAAATCCAATTAACTTCCTTTTTTTCAGAAAAACAACTTAAGTCACTTTATATTCACTTTAGATCTAGAAACAAATTCTGTTTGCTTTGATTCTCTTCGGGGAAAGAACCGAATTCACTTCTGATTCTCTTCGGGGAAAGAACCGAATTCACTTCCGATTCTCTTCGGGAAAAAACAGAATTCACTTCTGATTCTCTTCAGGGAAAGAACCGAATTCACTTCCGATTCTCTTCAGGGAAAGAACCAAATTCACTTCAGATTCTCTTCAGGGAAAGAACCGAATTCACTTCCGATTCTCTTCAGGGAAAGAACCAAATTCACTTCTGATTCTCTTCGGGGAAAGAACAGAATTCACTTCTGATTCTCTTCGGGGAAAGAACAGAATTCACTTCTGATTCTCTTCGGGGAAAGAACAGAATTCACTTCTGATTCTCTTCGGGAAAGAACAGAATTCACTTCTGATTCTCTTCGGGGAAAGAACAGAATTCACTTCTGATTCTCTTCGGGAAAGAACAGAATTCACTTCTGATTCTCTTCGGGGAAAGAACAGAATTCACTTCTGATTCTCTTCGGGGAAAGAACAGAATTCACTTCTGATTCTCTTCGGGGAAAGAACCGAATTCACTTCTGATTCTCTTCGGGGAAAGAACCGAATTCACTTCTGATTCTCTTCGGGGAAAGAACAGAATTCACTTCCGATTCTCTTCAGGGAAAGAACATGACTCTTTTCAGAAAGGTAAACTGAATTTACATCTGATTTACATCTGAAGGAAACAAACTGAAATCTCTTACGATTCTCTTCAGGAAAACAATCACTGTTAGATTTTGATCCTAATATCTGAACTGAGTTGAAATGAACCACAGAATCTCTGACAGAACACAAACACATACAAACATGAGCAACACAAGAGAAGACAGACAGAAAAGGGGGACGACAGGTCCACAGAAACATACGGGCACGCTTTTAGCCCACAAAGGTAAAATATTAAAAATAGCAGAAGTTATGCAACCAGGAAAACAAAGATCATTTCATGTGACAGTTCATGAATCTTTAAATCAGACCAATGAGCACATTTGATCGTTTTAAAGAAAGCTAAAGAATTCACGAAACACTAATTGAAAGTGATGACATTGGCAGTGGCCTGATCCAATGTCAAAATGATGCAGCCATGATGATGTTTTCATTTCCAAAAGCTCCTTGACTCATGACCACCATAGCATTCTCACACACACACACACACACACACACACACACACACACACACACACACACTGATTACTGATCCATGCATGCAGCAAACACTTGTGATTATGGCTATACTGCAGGAACAGGGCCACCATCCATCACCATGACAACCTGCTGACCAATAAGCTTTTAAATGAACTTAACACACACAGGAATAAGGCCACTGTAGCGCTCACACACACACACACACACACACACACACACACACTACTCGCTTATGTCACTTCTATAAGTGTGATACTGACAGACAGTCTAGCAGCTTTGAGCTTTAACAGCCTCATTTACACAATCTCTCTCACACACGCTCTGCACTTCCTTAACACCAATTTTCTTCAACTTTGAGAACAAATACACACTGTAAACACACACTCATCACACACACACAGCTCTTAAAGTTTGCCGTGTTAAAGTTTGAGCTGTTGTCTGAGATTGTTAAATACATCACATTAAACAATCATGGCAGAAGCATAAAGTAGGTTACGTTCCAAAACTTAGTGCGCTTCCTCGCCGTCTACTGCCTACAGTACACACTTCTAAGGCAGAATCCCAAAGGAAATCTCATGAGTGATTGATTTAGAACACACAATTAACACGATCATCTTATAAGCATACAATTCAGTTGAGGAAGAGAGACACTTTTGATCCAAAGCAAACGGATTCGCTTCTGATTGTATTCACACACAAAAAAATATATTTCGCTTTAATTCTGTGAATTTACTTTTAATGCTCTTTGGGAAGTGATATGAATTGTTGTTGGAAATGGTTTCCCTTCTAATTTCCTTCTTTTTTGTTTTTAGACCAAGGACTGTCCAAAGCAAACTGAATTCAATCTGATTATCTTGGCCAAAAAAAAAAGGATTCGCTGCTAATTCTGCTCAGGAAGGGAACTGAATTTACTCTTTGGGAAGTAATCTGAATTCATCTGTTAATCTTTTCAGTAAACTAACCCAATTTATTCTTCTTCTTTTTCCAGAACGTCAACTCACTTCAGATACTCTTCAGAACCAGAAGTGAATTGAGTTTGCTTTGATTCTCTTCTAACTTAATTCACTTTTAATTCTGTTCAGGAACCAATGTGAATTTACTTTTGATGCTATTTTGGAAGTGATCTGAATTCACCTTGTATTCTCTTCAGGAAAAGAAAATTCACTTCTGATTCTCTTCAGGAAAAGAACAGAGTTCATTTTTGATTTTCTTTGTGAAAATGCTCTTTGGGAAGTGATCTGAATTCACTTCGTATCCTCTTCAGGAAAAGAACCCAATTCACTTTGTATTGTCTTCAAGAAAAGAACAGAGTTCATTTTTTATTTTCTTTGTGAAAATGCTCTTTGGGAAGTGATCTGAATTCACTTTGTATCCTCTTCAAGAAAAGAACCCAATTCACTCCCGATTCTCTTGGGGAAAATGCCCTTTTGGAAGTGATCTGAATCAATTTTGTATTCTCTTCAGGAAAAGAACTCAATTCACTTCCGATTCTCTTGGGGGAACGGACAGAATTCACTTTTCATTCTCTTGGGGAAAATGCCCTTTGGGAAGTGATCTGAATTCACTTCGTATTCTCTTCAGGAAAAGAACTCAATTCACTTCCGATTCTCTTGGGGGGAACGGACAGAATTCACTTTTCATTCTCTTGGGGAAAATGCCCTTTGGGAAGTGATCTGAATTCACTTCGTATTCTCTTCAGGAAAAGAACTCAATTCACTTCCGATTCTCTTGGGGGAACGGACAGAATTCACTTCTCATTCTCTTGGGGAAAATGCCCTTTTGGAAGAGATCTGAATTCACTTTGTATTCTCTTCAAGAAAAGAACTCAATTCACTTCCGATTCTCTTGGGGAAAATGCCCTTTGGGAAGTGATCTGAATCAATTTTGTATTCTCTTCAGGAAAAGAACCCAATTCACTTCTGATTCTCTTGGGGGAACGGACAGAATTCACTTCTCATTCTCTTGGGGAAAATGCTCTTTGGGAAGTGATCTGAATTCACTTCGTATTCTCTTCAAGAAAAGAACCCTTTACCCTAAACTCTTTACAAGTATATTTTGTAATCTCTCAAGCTTTTGTCAATCCAGGGCTTTTATCTTGGATGTACCCCGCTTTTTACTGAGCTTATTGCAGTGCATTATGGGGTTGTTTTCCCCTCCAAGTTACATTTCAACTCTGCCTTATAATTTAGTCAAAAGAATTTGGTCTGTGATAAAGGAGTCTTTTATTATAGTCTAAATAAATAATATAATAATCTCATGACACGGCATGTAAAAATATGCGTGTGTATAGCAGTCTGCTGAAGTAATTTGTACAGACACATTTATTCATTGCAGAAGAACGGAGAAAAATTACAACAAATCTAGACATGCATTCATGTGCGAGCATTCATGTGTAAGATCCTGAATAATGCCTGACTGTGTTTGAGTGTGTGTGTGTGTGTGTGTGTGTGAAGGTTATACTGGTCAAGAACCGCCCACTTAGAGAGAGACCGTCTGATTGACATGTAAAGTAATCAATCACAGTTCATTGTGATTTAATGTGTCTTTAAGGGGCGGGTTTATCACGAATAAATGGTTCCATTAAAAAAAACATTCAATCAATAACACGACAGTGAACATCAGTGGCTGTAGGGAAAACATAAAAAGCCTATCCATGAGGGAGAAAAAAAGAATATGCTGGTAAAAAACATTTCACTATTCAACAGATGTTCTGTCTCTGTGTTTCTTTCCCTCAATATCTCAACAATGATACATGTCAGTTTCTAGAGCTGCGTCAGATTAAACGGCCGACTGTAGATGTCGAGAATGAACAAAAATGTCATTCTTCCATCTTATTTCATAGTCTGATCCAATAAAAACATGTCCAGGTCATGTTGCAAACAAACAAATAAATTAATGAAAACTATTCATTGATCTAATTTAAAATCATAAATTAAAAAAAAAAAAAAAAAAAAGTATATATATATATATATATATATATATATATATATATATATATATATATATATATATATATATATATATATATATATATATATATATATATATGTATATATATATATAAAATTAAATAAGTATTTTTTATGAAATGACTATTTGAGGACCACTGAAATTTTGTTAAATATATGTTTATTACTCATGGACTTATTTAATAAAATCATGCCGATGTCATATTTCACACCTTACTATTATTGAAATATAATTTATTTATAATATTTTATATTATAAAGAGTATATTATATTTAATTTTAAATAAATAAATAAAAATAAAGTTAAGTAATTAATTAATAATATTATTTATTAATTTTTTAAATATTTTTTCATTAAAAATGGCTATTTCGGGACCATTAAAATTATATGACTTTTTTTTTTTTTTTCTTCCTTTTGATTTTGGTGTGAAATATGCCCCGCACATTCCTTGTGCTAAATCCATTGTAAGACCTGAAGAATTTTCTAGGACGGGAGTTCAGAAAGCATGCGCTCCTATTGACAGATGGAGGTCAGAGGTCAAACACGGGCATAAAACTTTATGACGCAACGGTGTGACCCTGCTGTCAGACGCTTTCAGCTGAACTTAGAGAAGCATCAAGACACACTCTGACTCCCACCCTGAGGACGAGACCGTGTGTGTGTGTGTCCATCTATTTCGAGTTTCTCTCACCTCGCGTGCTGCTCTGTGCTTGAGTGAGAGATCATGCTGAAACTGTTACACAGTTGGAACCCAAAACAGAATCTATTCCTGGACATCTAGAGTCACACTAAACACGCATCTCATCTCAGAATATTAGAGAACTAATATTATATTGGAACTCTTGTACCCATAGCAACCAAATGTTCCATTAGAATTTTCTTTGGAGATTTAACAGAACAATTGAACGACATCATTAACAGACTCACGCCTGCAGTTCCAGAACATTCTACTTAAAAATATACTTTATGATGTGTCATTATTACATGCAAAGCTAAAGGTGGAAAAAAGAAAAAAGAATTAAGCCTTTTTTTCTTTTTTCACTCTGACTATTTTCATGCAATCAAACACATTTCATCCTAAATTTTTGGAACCTCGTTTCACCATGGGACTTTTTCAACTCAGAGTTTTGACTTTCTCGCAATCGCAAAATATAAACTCAATTGCGAGTTATAAATTTAGAAATGTGTGATATAAATTCAGAAGTGTGGAAAAACTCGCAATCCTGACTTTATATGGCGCAATAATCCTGACTTTATATCTGACTTTATAAGGCGCAATAATTCTGACTTTATAAGACGCAATCCTGACTTTATAACTCACAATCCTGACTTTATATGGCGCAATCCTGACTTTATAACTCTCAATCCTGACTTTATATGGTGCAATCCTGACTTTATAACTCTCAATCCTGACTTTATAACTCTCAATCCTGACTTTATATGGCGCAATCCTGACTTTATAACTCACAATCCTGACTTTATATGGCGCAATAATCCTGACTTTATAAGGTGCAATAATTCTGACTTTATAAGACGCAATCCTGACTTTATAACTCACAATCCTGACTTTATATCTCACAATCCTGACTTTATATCTCACAATCCTGACTTTATATCTCACAATTCTGACTTTATATCTCTCAATCCTGACTTTATATGGCGTAATCCTGACTTTATAACTCACAATCCTGACTTTATATGGCGCAATCCTGACTTTATAACTCTCAATCCTGACTTTATATGGCGCAATCCTGACTTTATATGGCGCAATCCTGACTTTATAACTCACAATTCTGACTTTATAACTCACAATCCTGACTTTATATGGCGCAATCCTGACTTTATAACTCACAATTCTGACTTTATAACTCTCAATCCTGACTTTATATGGCGTAATCCTGACTTTATAACTCTCAATCCTGACTTTATATGGTGCAATCCTGACTTTATATGGCGTAATCCTGACTTTATAACTCTCAATCCTGACTTTATATGGTGCAATCCTGACTTTATAACTCTCAATCCTGACTTTATATGGTGCAATCCTGACTTTATATGGCGTAATCCTGACTTTATAACTCTCAATCCTGACTTTATATGGTGCAATCCTGACTTTATATGGCGTAATCCTGACTTTATAACTCTCAATCCTGACTTTATATGGTGCAATCCTGACTTTATATCTCGCAATCCTGACTTTATATCTCACAATCCTGACTTTATATCTCACAATCCTGACTTTATATGGCGCAATAATTCTGACTTTATATATCGCGCAATTGCAAGTTTAAATCTCACAGTTACCTTTTTATGTAGTGGCGGTAACAAGCTTCGATACAAATGTTTTTGGTAAAATTACAAAAAAAATATAAATAAAGAGAAGCGCATTTCTGCACTGAACAGAATGCAATGTGCTTGAAAACAACAGTAATTAGATTATTTTTTATAATTATGGTAATGAGAATCAAAGGGCTCATGCGTTATGAAAACAATACTTGATTCAATGGAACAGTAAATTCATGCAGTAAATCAAGCCTTACCATCAGTTAATTTAGAGTACATAATAGTTATTCTGCTGATCAGAAGTTTACTTTTTTAAATAAACTATTTGATTGTACTGGGTTTTGCTACTGACTTTGAATCACTTTGTAAAATGTTTTCACTTTCCTGCTTTAATTATGCCCAACACAAACCGCCTTATGTTCCTGGGAGGATTTGGCAAAGGAAAGAGTTTAACCGGCTGATATTGTTCCTTCCAAGACGTTGCTGTTCTACAGTACAACCATATTAGTTCAAAAATATAAACACGTGACACGCAGGAAACAAGCCTCTGGTGCACCGAACACATGTTTAAAAGAGATAATGAAGCGAGTGTGTCTGTATTATTTTGCATCCCTGATCAGATCTTTCTTATTAGTATCGGGAGACGGTTCACAATAGAGACACACACACACACAATATCCAGGGCACTGCCTGTGAGGAAGTAAATCAATTAGGGTTCAACTGCAGCGTCATGAAAACGAAGCCTTCAACACTCCAGCCAGCTCTCATTAACACACTCACATCCACTAAACATCTGTTCTGACATCTGATCTCTCTTTATATGGCCAGTTTCTTTTCTTCATGTCTTTTACACACACACACCTAAACCTTGAACCCTTGTGTTTTAGTCAAATTGCATTAGACTGATTAAAAAGGCAACAACGAAGCAAACATGGGAATGATAATGGACGGATTCTTCTCCACAGCAATAAGACAACTCAATAGGACTCTATTAAATCGGTTTTATTCAGTTTTATTTTTATTTTTTTTACAAATTTTCTACTTTAAGTTTTAATCATCAAAAATCATGTCTAATAAATTGAATGAATAACGCTTCAACAATGTCATAATTGATTAAATTGTTAATTACATTTAATATTGTATTAATTAAATTCTTCTGAAATGTCAACAAAAAAGGGCCTGATGAAATTATTATTATTTTTACAAATTCCATTTTATTTTTTCCGCAATTGTTGTTCTCATTTTTCAGTTTAATGATTTAATATCTTGTACATTTACCAGCAAAAACTGTGGTAATTAAATGAATTCATAAAACTTTACTATTTTGATAGTCACATTTGGCTAGAGTTTTTATGAATTCATTTAATTACCAGAGTTATCGATGATAAATCTGCATAAAATTGTAAAACAACCTCACAAAATTAACATTTTTTTACATTAGGGCCCTAATATAGTTATTATTAATTGAATTAGCTTAATTTAATTATTAAAATGGTAATTAATTTAATAATAACTATATTAGGGCCCTATTAAAAAAATTCTGTTCATTTTTCGAAATTCTGTTTTACACTTTTATGCAGATTTATCATCAAAGTGTGTGATAATTAAATTAATAAATAAAATTGTACTATTTTTAAAAATTTAATAAACTTAACAATAGTAGGAAACAAATTCCAATGTATTTTTCCACAAATTCCGTTAGAATTTTTCTGGATTTAGTGTTTTACAATTGAATATAAATCTATCATCAAAAGCTGTGGTAGTCAAATTAATTCATAAAACTTACTATTTAAATAAAACTATTTAATCCCCCTTTAAAAATGGACTCAAATGGAAACGCAACAATAGCTTCACAGCAATACATTGCAAATAAAATGCTGAAGCAGTTTGGAATATGTAGGAAATATCGGAAATACAGCATTTTGAATTTGCAAAGAATCTATTTTTCGCTGATAAACTTGTGTATACACTCATAACTCCATTGTTTTTAGAATATAAGGCCATGAAGTCGTTTGCATGCTTTAAAAATCTTCAGATATAATGAGAATCAGAGACAAGCAGCTCACAGATGTCTGACTTCATGAGGGAAACACTGAGCTAATGGAGATGAAACACCACTGCTGAAACACCCACCCGGAGACATGAACGGCTGCTGCTCAGTGTTTAACTCACACACACACATACACACACAAGATCAATGACTTAAAGAGGACCTGTTCTGCTTTTATTCCATGTTCATCTCTCTTTAGTGCGTAATGTTTCTGCAAAATTATTTTCTCTACATTAATGTCAGTGTTTCTGAACTCCACTGTAGTCTTGAGTTTTACAATATTCCTCATTTAAATAATTCATACGTAGAATAAAGGGGCGGGGCCTGGTTGAGTTAGTTATGGTAAGGGGCGGAGCATTTCGAAAAAACACTTGAAGCGCTTGACCAATCACAACACACTGCTCCAGCCGACCAATCAGAGCACATTGTGCGTTTCAGAAGGAGGGGCTTCATAGAGACAGGAAGTAAACAGAGCGTTACTGACAGACTGAGAAGAGAGGAGCTGCAACAATGGAGAATAATGAACATTCAAACATCAAAACCTGTTCTAGAAGAGCAAAAAACAACATGAAGACTGTAGTCACACAAATCTGCAGCTGAGGGGTCTGTCGTAGTGTGTCCATCATGGTTGCAGTTTTTTGTGGATTTCACACACACACACTCACTCACATGACGGAAGAATGTGTGCTAGCAGACAGCTGTGTTTGAGATATACAGACAAAAAATTGCAGATTAAAGAGAGTCAATATAAACACACACACTCAGAGACAGAAGCACACAGTGCAACAGGAACGGGTGCACGTGTATGTGAGTGTGCGTGAGTGAGTGTGTGTGTGTGAGTGTGAGTGTGCGTGTGAGTGAGTGTGCGTGAGTGAGAACGAGTGTGTGAGCGTTTGAGTGTGTATGTGAGAACATGTAAGTGAGTTTGCGTGTGAGCGAGTGTGAGTGTGTGCGAGTACGTGTGAGTGAGTGTGAGTACGTGTGAGTGAGTGAGTACGTGTGAGTGAGTGTGAGTACGTGTGAGTGAGTGTGAGTACGTGTGAGTGAGTGTGAGTGCACGTGTGAGTGAGTGTGTGCGACTGAGTACGTGTGAGTGTGAGTGAGTGTGAGTACGTGTGAGCACGTGTGAGCACGTGTGAGCACGTGTGAGTGAGTGTGTGCGAGTACGTGTGTGAGTGGGAGTACATGTGAGTGAGTGTGAGTACGTGTGAGTGAGTGTGAGTACGTGTGAGTGAGTGTGAGTACGTATGAGTGAGTGTTTGTACGTGTGAGTGCACGTGTGAGTGAGTGTGTGCGACTGTGAGTCCGTGTGAGTGTGCGTGTGAGTGAGTGTGAGTACGTGTGAGCACGTGTGAGTGAGTGTGTGCGACTGTGAGTACGTGTGAGTGTGCGTGTGAGTGAGTGTGAGTACGTGTGAGCACGTGTGAGTGAGTGTGTGCGACTGAGTACGTGTGAGTGTGCGTGTGAGTGAGTGTGAGTACGTGTGAGCACGTGTGAGTGAGTGTGTGCGACTGAGTACGTGTGAGTGTGTGCACGTGTGAGTGAGTGTGCGTGTGAGTGCGAGTACGTGTGAGAGTGTGAGTACGCGAGTATGTGTGAGTACGTGTGAGAGTGTGTGCGAATGTGAGTACGTGTGAGTGCGAGTACGTGTAAGTGGGTGTGTGTACGTGTGAGAGTGTGTGAGTGTGTGAGTACGTGTGAGTGTGCGTGTGAGTGAGTGTGAGTACGTGTGAGTGTGCGACTGAGTACGTGTGAGTGTGTGCACGTGTGAGTGTGCGTGTGAGTGCGAGTACGTGTGAGAGTGTGTGAGTGCGAGTATGTGTGAGTACGTGTGAGTGTGTGTGCGAATGTGAGTACGTGTGAGTGCGAGTACGTGTAAGTGGGTGTGTGTACGTGTGAGAGTGTGTGAGTACGTGTGAGTGTGCGTGTGAGTGAGTGTGAGTACGTGTGAGTGTGCGACTGAGTACGTGTGAGTGTGTGCACGTGTGAGTGTGCGTGTGAGTGCGAGTACGTGTGAGAGTGTGTGAGTGCGAGTATGTGTGAGTACGTGTGAGTGTGTGTGCGAATGTGAGTACGTGTGAGTGCGAGTACGTGTAAGTGGGTGTGTGTACGTGTGAGAGTGTGTGAGTACGTGTGAGTGTGCGACTGAGTACGTGTGAGTGTGTGCACGTGTGAGTGAGTGTGGGTGTGAGTGCGAGTACGTGTGAGAGTGTGAGTGAGTGTGTGCACGTGTGAGTGAGTGCGAGTACATGGGAGTACGTGTGAGTGCGAATGTGAGTACGTGTAAGTGAGTGTGTGTACGTGTGAGAGTGTGTGAGTACGTGTGAGTGTGTGCACGTGTGAGTGAGTGTGTGCGACTGAGTACGTGTGAGTGTGTGCACGTGTGAGTGAGTGTGCGTGTGAGAGTGTGAGTGAGTGTGAGTACATGGGAGTACGTGTGAGTGTGTGTGCGAATGTGAGTACGTGTAAGTGAGTGTGTGTACGTGTGAGAGTGTGAGTACGTGTGAGTGCGCAAGTGTGCGTGTGAGTATGCGCGTATGTTTGAGTGAGTGTGTGTGCGCGTACGTGTGACTGTGAGTGCGTTTGAGTGTGTGTGTGAGTGAGTGTGCGTTTGAGTGTGTGTGTGAGAGAGTGTGAGTGTGCGTTTGAGTGTGTGTGAGAGAGAGTGTGAGTGAGTGTGCGTTTGATTGTGTGTGTGAGTGTGTGAGAGAGTGTGAGTGTGCGTTTGAGTGTGTGTGAGAGAGAGTGTGAGTGAGTGTGCGTTTGATTGTGTGTGTGAGTGTGAATGTGTGTGTGATGGGGAATCCCACACCAGATTCCTCAACACTGATGGCACAGTGTGGGGCCGGGACACCCTATGACTCACTGCCTTAAAATAGCTATATTTCAACTGTTTTACACTCATTCTTGTACATCTGTCTTTGTGAGGACATTCATTGACACAATGGAGTCTCCAGCTCCTTACGGTAACCCCACCCATCACAACGGAGTGCCTCACCTGAACCCTCACCCTAAACCAACCCGCAACCATATTATAATCTGATGCCTAAAACCAAGTCTTGACCCTCAAACAGACGTAAAAGACTTTTGGGAAAGTGAGGAACAGCCAAAACGTCCTCACTTTACTCTCTTTGTTCTCAAAACGTTATTTACTTTGAATAAAACACAAACCGGTCCTCACAAGGATAGCTGTACAAGTACACACACACACATCAAGCAGTGTGACATGCTACAAGTGCAATTATTAAAACAATTATACTAATTCTTTTAATTTTTTAATTCATGCAAAGTATTATGCTGGCCATTTTTATGAGTTTATATTAATTCAAAGAAGGGTTATTATATTTAACTAAAACCATAAAAAGATGTTATTTGAAATAAAGTATAAGAAAAACAAAATTACATTTCATCTAATTGCTTGAGCAAAATCTCATTTTCTTTTAGTTTAACTTAATGTACTAAAATAACTCAAGTTAATAAAAAAAACTGTAGACATACTTTAAAAATCACTAATAAAAATTACAAAAACATTAAAATGAAGACAAATACAGAAAATACAATAATAGTATCTCAGTGATACTAATAACACCGATTCAGAGACTAAAATTAATATTTAAATTTGAAATAATTCACCTGTCGCACTGAAAGAAAACTATTTAAAGATTCTAAAATAAATTCTAAATTCCAAAAGGTTCCAAAGTGAAGATCTTAATGTTGAATTCCATGTAATTTGTTAATATTCCCATGACACCTGTTGAAGAACACACACAAAGTCTCTGAAGTAATTCACATTATTGATGACACTTTGTATAATCTAATCAATTTACACTGCATTCAAGCTACACATTTGCATCAGTTCACCCATTCCCTGGGAATCGAACCCATGACCTCGCACGGCAAGAATCCCCCTCTACCGTTCGAGCTCCAGAAATACAGGAACGGGTTAAGATCTACAGCTTATATCAGTGCCGAGAGGAACAAAAGCTGTTGAAATCAGGCATGTGACACGAGCAGAGAAGATCAGAGAGCTGCAGACCTGTCCAAACAAGCTCGAGCTGATCACAACACCAACTCAACATTCACATCCAGTGACCGCAGGAAGCATTCGCACTCGTACAACACTTCAAAATGTCTGAGTGACATGAGAAGATCACCAAACATCAAAGCAAGAGCCATCCGGGCTGAACTAAAGGCACTTGTCTGAGTTTAAGAGCAGACACCAGCCATTGCATTGATTAGGTATAACAAAATACAAGAGCCATATTGTAAAGACAGACAAACAAGCACATGTTACAAGTAAAACATCAGGTTCCAAATCGATTTAGGGTGGAAAACGAAGCCACTTTGTGTGCGTTTAAGTGATCAACTACACCAGCTAACCAGGACACCTGTGAGAACATGCACTAAAAACGCCAAAAGTTTATTAAAATACTTTTTTTTTTTTTTTTTTTTTAAAGTGTTTGTGCTCTGATGACACTCGCTTTGTGACGTTTCTGATACTTTTGGGGTCACAAAACTCACCATTGCTGCGTGTGTTTGAAGCCCTCAGCGCTTTGGAGGACATCACCTGGGCCTGTGTGGGGTAATTTTCACCGCTCAGCACCGCGATGAGGGAGAACACGAGCAGCCACATGATTTGGAACCGAGCCGTCCGCTGATCCATGATCCAGGGGAGCGACACGGACCCGGAGTTTCCACCGCCGCGCAGCGCGTCCACGGATCCAGAGAACAGGTTCATATAAACCAAGCCACGGAATCCAAAGACTTCAACTTTATCTGCTTCTGTCCCGTTTGACCTCGATCTTATAATCCCGGCAGAATGCTTTCCATTCCTTGAACATAAAAACTCGAGGACGCGCGAAGAGAAGTCCTGTTGGAAAAGTGGGCAACGATAACGCGCGCGCGCGCGCGGTGCTGATGGACTCCCAGAGTTCACACGTCAAACTCCTGCTGAAAGATCGGCTGATCGAGCTGCTGAGAGATGGAAGGAGAAAGAAAGGAAGCCCAGGAGGGGCTGGACCCCCTTCATCCAGTCAGGACGAGGAAATAACGCCCGTGGGGCGCGTTTCACTGACTGTTTGGTGGAATACTTTCCCTCGGTGCGTAACGCTGCCACTCTTTTCCTGTTTGTTTCGCCGCGAGGAAACTTGTGAGGACTTTCCCTGAGGAGAAACAAACGGGATTCACACTTGAAAGCTGCAGGCCATGACATGATCGACGTTTCTGAGACGTGTGTTGAAATACAAAGTATAATACAGAGAAATATAGTTTAATACGTGCTTTTTTGTACACTTTTTAAGGGCTTCCCGAGGAACAATTGCACCTTGACGGAAGCCCTTATCAGATGAGGACATTTCCGCTCTCTGGGATCTGAATTATGGGCTGTGGTTGCTACGGAATAGCATATTCCTGTATACAATCTACTATTTGTTTAGAAGTACCTTTCAAGGAAAGTCTGTTCACTCGGCGGCCATATTTGTTTCTATTTCGGGCGTCCAAGAGCTAGTATTTGAATATAGTATCCTGAAATCTCAAAAACTGCTTGGCGAACTCACAATTAAATAACATATTTCAAATCGGCAACAAAATCTGACATGAACGGTCCCATAAATGATGTTTCTTATGATCAACTGGCGTTAAAAAACGTATTTTTCAGGCTCGCGCGAGTCTCAGGTTTCTATGGGAACCGGAGCTTCTAACGGCCGCTCCAGTGACGCAATGACTTGATCAATCAGCGATTGGCTCTTGAACTTAGAAGGCGGGAATTCCGCCATATTGCTTGTTGTAGTTTCTCCCATTCATAAGTGAACCGTCTTTGATAGTATGGTCAATGTAGCAATATGCTACATTATCAGGTGACCTCAGCACGTGATTAATTCTGCAAGTGCTTCTAATTATCACCTCAGAATTCACATTTGTTGGCCTGCAATGTTCTGTTTACGTTCTGTTGTTTTTAATTCCATATAAATCTTTGTTCTACAGCTCATTTGTCACTCACAATGGCAGGGTTAGAGTCAGGGTCAAACTGAGTGCAATGTATTGTGGGATAAACTCCACATTTTGTCTGATATCATCTGAGTAAAAATATTGGCTATTTCCGAACTTGTAATTATTTACAGGAATTTCCCAAGAAGACTCGAACACAGTAAATGATATGTGCATTTATTGCTATTAAAATAAAACTGATTGAGAATTGACCAAGAATTTGGATGCGCCAAAATGTCATTGCTTGGGTCCTGTAAACATTCCCATAAAGCGTAAAACTCATATAATTCAAATGTATTTTACTAGATGAAACAAGAGCAACATTATCGTTAACCGTTATTAATAAAATCATAAAATATCAAAGTTTAACACAAGAGATTATATCAAACACGCATAATAATGTGCGTAAAGGACTTGACAGGTTCTCGCATGCATTTCTGCCAAGTGTGCTGAAAAAAAAAAAACAGAATTCAGGTCTAGGCCTGAGTGAGTGTTAGAAAGCTAGTCTGATCCAGACTGTTCCAGACGCTTTTCCTGAGCCGGTCCTGTTCTGAGCTCGGCTGACGGAGGGTGTGTCGTGATTTACCTCCTGAGGGACACTCTGTGTGTGTGTGTGTGTGTGTGTGTGAGGTGTTGTGGATAACCAGGGCCAGTGTACACAGTGTTGACACAGAAACTCTAGCGTACATCCTGATGTTTATCTTCATGTCTTTGTGTTTCACACACATATACACTGTGTTTACCTAAATGTGTTTGTACAGGAAACAGCCTGTTTATATTCTCCCTCTGTGCACGACTGCACGGCTACACTAACGAACAACACATCAAATGAGTATTTTATCAAGAGATGCATGTGTAATATTATGTGGTGTTTGTACATACTTACAGTTCCAACTCTAAGTATTAAACATCCCAGTGTTCGTATTGCAGACATGAATGATTCTCAAATTGTGTACCTGTTTTTACTTGAGCCTTGCAACCACTGAAAACACCTACAACACCTTTGCAACATCATAGCAACACCCTGACAACCACTACGCAATGCTCTGAAAAACACTCATAACACCTTGGCAACCACTACGCAATGCTCTGGAAACATTCAGAACACCCTAGCAACCAGAACATTTTAGTAATCGCATAGCAATGCACCTAAAAACACCTTAGTGACATCATAGCAACACCCTGGCAATCACTAAGCAATGCTTTGAAAACCACTCAGAACACCCTATCAACATCATAGCAACACCCTGGCAACCACTACGCAGTGCTCTGAAAACATTCAGAACACCCTAGCAACCAGAACAGTTTACTAACCGCATCGCAATGCACCTAAAACACCTTAGTGACATAATCGCAACACCCTGGCAGCCACTAAGCAATGCTCTGAAAAACACTCAGAACTCTCTAGAAACATCATAGCAACACCCTGGCAACCACTAAGCAATGCTCAGAAAACCACTGAGATCACCCTAGCAACCATAACGTTTCAGTATCTGCTTATCAAAGCCCTTAAGAACATCATAGTAACACCCTGGCAACCCCTAAGCAATGCTCTGAAAACCACTCATAACACCCTGGCAACCACTACGCAATGCTCTGGAAACATTCGGAACACCCTAACAACCAGAACATTTTAGTAATCGCATAGCAATGCACCTAAAAACACCTTAGTGACATCATAGCAACACCCTGGCAATCACTAAGCAATGCTTTGAAAACCACTCAGAACACCCTATCAACATCATAGCAACACCCTGGCAACCACTACGCAGTGCTCTGAAAACATTCAGAACACCCTAGCAACCAGAACAGTTTACTAACCGCATCGCAATGCACCTAAAACACCTTAGTGACATAATCGCAACACCCTGGCAGCCACTAAGCAATGCTCTGAAAAACACTCAGAACTCTCTAGAAACATCATAGCAACACCCTGGCAACCACTAAGCAATGCTCTGAAAACCACTGAGATCACCCTAGCAACCACTACGCAATGCTCTGGAAACATTCAGAACACCCTAGCAACCAGAACATTTTAGTAATCGCATAGCAATGCACCTAAAAACACCTTAGTGACATCATAGCAACACCCTGGCAATCACTAAGCAATGCTTTGAAAACCACTCAGAACACCCTATCAACATCATAGCAACACCCTGGCAACCACTACGCAGTGCTCTGAAAACATTCAGAACACCCTAGCAACCAGAACAGTTTACTAACCGCATCGCAATGCACATAAAACACCTTAGTGACATAATCGCAACACCCTGGCAGCCACTAAGCAATGCTCTGAAAAACACTCAGAACTCTCTAGAAACATCATAGCAACACCCTGGCAACCCCTAAGCAATGCTCTGAAAACCACTCATAACACCCTGGCAACCACTACGCAATGCTCTGGAAACATTCGGAACACCCTAACAACCAGAACATTTTAGTAATCGCATAGCAATGCACCTAAAAACACCTTAGTGACATCATAGCAACACCCTGGCAATCACTAAGCAATGCTTTGAAAACCACTCAGAACACCCTATCAACATCATAGCAACACCCTGGCAACCACTACGCAGTGCTCTGAAAACATTCAGAACACCCTAGCAACCAGAACAGTTTACTAACCGCATCGCAATGCACCTAAAACACCTTAGTGACATAATCGCAACACCCTGGCAGCCACTAAGCAATGCTCTGAAAAACACTCAGAACTCTCTAGAAACATCATAGCAACACCCTGGCAACCACTAAGCAATGCTCTGAAAACCACTGAGATCACCCTAGCAACCACTACGCAATGCTCTGGAAACATTCAGAACACCCTAGCAACCAGAACAGTTTACTAACCGCATCGCAATGCACCTAAAACACCTTAGTGACATAATCGCAACACCCTGGCAGCCACTAAGCAATGCTCTGAAAAACACTCAGAACTCTCTAGAAACATCATAGCAACACCCTGGCAACCACTAAGCAATGCTCAGAAAACCACTGAGATCACCCTAGCAACCATAACGTTTCAGTATCTGCTTATCAAAGCCCTTAAGAACATCATAGTAACACCCTGGCAACCACTAAGCAATGCTCTGAAAACCACTCATAACACCCTGGCAACCACTACGCAATGCTCAGAAAACCACTGAGATCACCCTAGCAACCATAACGTTTCAGTATCTGCTTATCAAAGCCCTTAAGAACATCATAGTAACACCCTGGCAACCACTAAGCAATGCTCTGAAAACCACTCATAACACCCTGGCAACCACTACGCAATGCTCTGGAAACATTCGGAACACCCTAACAACCAGAACATTTTAGTAATCGCATCGCAATGCACCTAAAAACACCTTAGTGACATCATAGCAACACCCTGGCAATCACTAAGCAATGCTTTGAAAACCACTCAGAACACCCTATCAACATCATAGCAACACCCTGGCAACCACTACGCAGTGCTCTGAAAACATTTAGAACACCCTAGCAACCAGAACAGTTTACTAACCGCATCGCAATGCACCTAAAACATCTTAGTGACATAATCGCAACACCCTGGCAGCCACTAAGCAATGGACTGAAAAACACTCAGAACTCTCTAGAAACATCATAGCAACACCCTGGCAACCACTAAGCAATGCTCTGAAAACCACTGAGATCACCCTAGCAACCACTACGCAATGCTCTGGAAACATTCGGAACACCCTAACAACCAGAACATTTTAGTAATCGCATAGCAATGCACCTAAAAACACCTTAGTGACATCATAGCAACACCCTGGCAATCACTAAGCAATGCTTTGAAAACCACTCAGAACACCCTATCAACATCATAGCAACACCCTGGCAACCACTACGCAGTGCTCTGAAAACATTCAGAACACCCTAGCAACCAGAACAGTTTACTAACCGCATCGCAATGCACCTAAAACATCTTAGTGACATAATCGCAACACCCTGGCAGCCACTAAGCAATGGACTGAAAAACACTCAGAACTCTCTAGAAACATCATAGCAACACCCTGGCAACCACTAAGCAATGCTCTGAAAACCACTGAGATCACCCTAGCAACCATAACGTTTCAGTATCTGCTTAGCAAAGCCCCTAAGAACATCATAGCAACACCCTGGAAACCACTAAGCAATGCTCTGAAAACCACTCAGAACACCATAGCAACCACCTTGCAATGGCGCAGCAACCGATTTGAACACCCATGCAAACATGCACACTGTAATAGCATTCAGAATTGCATAGCAACGCCCTAGCAACCATTAGCATTGTGGGGGTGATTTATGCATGTGCAAGCACTTCTAACGTGTTAAAAATTTTGTCCATAAAATAAAATGTGTTTAAATCACTCTCTCTCTTTTGTCCTGAAAGAGTTAATGCTCTAACATTTTGGAATGATTCTCGGATTCCCACAGCATTCCGCCACATTCCTCGGGATTCCTCAGGGGCGACATCATAATCAAAGACGGCGGGTGACAAAGATGCCCAGTGTGGCATTGAACAACTGCAAACTCACGGACACAGGGAGAGAAAGACTGAGCGGCGCTCATAGAAATGTGTTTGTCTCACTGTTGATGAAGAGCAACATCACACACACACACACACACAATACATTAATACATTAAAGGATTCTTTTGTGTTTTGCAAAATGTAACTTCTTTTCTTTCGTTCTTTTTTCTTTTTGTGGCACATGATGTGCTTTTGGGTCATTCACACGCACAGGATTGAGCAGCCATTTCTTTAAACGTGCTCCTTCTCTTTTAACGTGCAGTATGTGGAGGATTTTATGGCAGCACTCAGAAGTCACATGATCCGTCTGGTCTGTAATTATTCCCCGTGTGGTGCAGTGGTTAAAGCTCTCGAAGCCTTTAGCAAGACAATTACAGGTGAAGTGGGAAATTTATGCACTACTACTGAAGTAAATTACACTTGTGTCGCCTCTTCTAACCCCCCCCCCCCCCCCCCTTAGACAAACAGATAGTCCCGCCCCCAAACTCTTGTCATTGGTTGAGTCAGAAGCTGCTCAAGCAAACAGATCAGTGTTCTCAAAGTGTGACAGTGTTTCACTCTTCAGAAAGTCAACGCACTAGATGAACTTCTGCATTCTGATGATTAAAAAAAAGAAAGAAGAGTTGATGTAAATTTTTTTAGTCACATGACATTTACGGCTAAAGTGATTGGCTCAAAAATGTGTGCGCTCAGAATAATTTTACGACCAGCTGACTTGGAAAGTAATTGAAACATGAGATTATATTGTAAAAAATAAATAAATATTAATCATTACTTGGAAATCAAATAATTGTGAAACATGGGATTATATTCTAAAATAAAATATAAATAATACAAAAATATTAATAAGTGCATGCAAATCAAGTCATCACGAAATTATATTATAAATAAATATAAATAATTCAAAATATATTAATATTTATTTGGAAATTAAGTAATTCGGAAATTAGAGATTATATTATAAAATAATCTCAAATATATTAATAATTACCTGAAAAATAAGTAATTATGAAACTCTATTATGAAAATATAAAAACAATACGCAAATATATCGGTGCCTCGGATATGAAGTAATTGTGAAATTAGAGATTATATTATAAAAATAATGTAAAAATAAATTAATAATTACTTGGAAATCAGGTAATTATGAAATTATAAAGATAAATAACATAAAAATATGCATTACTTATAAATTAATTATGAAATTAGAGATTATATGAAAATAATATAAAATAAATTGACAATTACCTGGAATATTATATATTTACATATTATATTATAGACATATTATATTATATTTACACACACACACACACACACATATAGATGAATAGGAATGCTAACACATCTGGATTGATGACAGACGTTTGAAGGAATCTACATCGCCCCCTTGAGTACTGAGGTTTATTAGCGCAACAGTTTGCATGTTTCTGACCTAACCCCGCTCTTTTGATACATAATAGGCGATATAAACAGCGATTAAAGAAAACATACTGCATGCATTGCAGAGCCAAGAGCTGCGCGTGCACATTCCCTTCATCTTCCCATCAATGCAATATCAAGATCATTTTCTCTGTGTGATTTATGACCGGGCTGAGGCGCGGTGTCGTATTAATGCGAGGTTTGATAACTAAGCTCACCCGCAGCGCGCGCTCGCACACCCGCGCGCGGATAAATATCAGCCCTTTACCGCAGCGGCGGGGCGTAATTCTGTCCCGCGTTTATGGAGTCGCTTCTCGCGCGAGATAAATCTGACAAACGGCGGGAAGGTGAGAGCTCGGACCTCATTCGAAGGCACTCAGACACACACGTGTGTGTGTGTGTGTGTGTGTGTGTGTGTGCGCGTGCAGCGTGTTATTGATTGAGACCATTCAGTGAATTTGTATGGTTTATGACGTCCTGATGAACGATAAATACATGTCAGACAGCGAGTGTGTTTAGAATTTCCCTCAACAGTAACCAAACTCGATTAGATTAACCTGAATAATAAGACGTAACCACTTGTCTGTGTCTGTGTGTACGTGTGTGGTTATCACATTAGCTTTATTTAATCAGATCTCACCTGTGTTCCTGCCAGATGGCGGGAAAAATGCTGACTAGGTACTTTAACCCATATATACAGAGTCTTCTGTCGCTCTGCAGCCTTAATTAGATAATTCATCAGTCCATCATTTAAACTGGCTCGTAATTAACAAAATCTTTATGACTGGACACAATGCAGTTGGATAGAACTCGCATTAGCATAATCGTTCGTCTGACAGGACTTTGGTTAAAGAGGCGGGAAACTTATAGCTATCCGATTTTGTGTGTGTGTTTGTGTGTGTGTGTACTTGTATTCCTTACATTGTGGGGACCAAAGTGTAGTGTAGGGGGACAGAATGTACAGTTTGTACAGTATAAAAATCATTACGCCTATGGAATGTCCCCATAAAACATGAAAACACAACATGCGCGTGTGTGTGTGTACAGTGTTCCTTACATTGTGGGGACCAAATGTCCCCACAATGTAAGTAAAACCAGTAAATCTTGACATTGTAGGGACCTTTTGTTGGTCCCCACAAGGAAACAAGCTTATAAATCATACAGAATGATCTTTTTTGAAAATCTAAAATAGCAGAACATGTTGTGTGATGGGTAGGTTTAGGGGTAGAGGTAGTGTAGGGGGACAGAATGTACAGTTTGTACAGTATAAAAATCATTACGCCTATGGAATGTCCCCATAAAACATGAAAACACAACGTGTGTGTGTGTGTTGGAGAGAGAAAGCAGAAGAGCACAACAGTGTGTGTTGGTGCAGTGACCTTGAAGGTCCGTCTCTGTTCAGCTAAAGTGTGTCCAGCTTCCATTTCACACACTAGCATAGTGAGCTGCCTACCTAGACATCTTTTTAAGGCTTTGTAGGTGTAATTAAAATTCAAAGGCTGTTCCAAAAGGTAGACAGTGACGTCATGCTGCCTTCTAAGATGCATTCTTATCACCAAAATTTAAAGCAGAATCATATTTTTTCCCATTCAGAAGGCAATCCCAGAATGCATTGAGACAAGCTCGGTGAAGATATCCATCCTTGATGACATGAAAAATGATAAATGTTAAAAGTTGGATACTTTTATTCTGCAAGGATGGAAGGAATTGATCAAAAGTGACAGAATCTGACGTAACATTCTAAATGTTTTTGACTATTTCACATACATGCTGTTCTTTTGAACTTTCTATTTATCAATGAATCCTGAGAAATCAAATGTATCACAGTTTTCGCAAAAGTAGCATTTTAATTGTTAAAATTTCCAAGGATCCCTTAAAAGTGAGAGTAACCTTTAAGAGTAAGTCGTAGAGGCCGGTAGTACTCACACCGTCCACTTCGTCACCAAGGATCGGCCTGATGGGGGCGCTACAGCAGTCAAAAGTAAGAAATGGCTAATAACTGCTAAACCGTTAGGATTCACTAGTTTTTGTGGCAGAATTTTTCAGGTATTTTGGATTTTTTTTAAAATATACTTTTACGAACTACGTCTAGGTTTTTGACTTGATCGGAACTAAACCAGTGCAGCAAGATTCTCTGGAGTCTGACTGTCAATAGTTATCAAAAAAGTTGAACTTCGATTCACGAGGTGCCGCCAAAACGTTTGAAGTGGGCGGAGCCACTTTCACTAAAATGGCTATAACTCGTGAACAGAATGAGATGTTTTCACCAAACTCAGCACACCTATGTAAGAGCTCATTCTGTAGTCACAAGCAAAAGGACATGATAACTGGCCACTTGGTGGCGCTATAACAGGATAAAAAAAAACCTGAAAATGGCTATAACTCGTGAACAGAATGAGATGTTTTCACCAAACTCAGCACACCTATGTAAGAGCTCATTCTGTAGTCACAAGCAAAAGGACATGATAACTGGCCACTTGGTGGCGCTATAACAGGATAAAAAAACCTGAAAATGGCTATAACTCGTGAACAGAATGAGATATTTTCACCAAACTCAGCACACCTATGTAAGAGCTCATTCTGTGGTCACGTGCAAAAGGACATGGTGACTGGCCGCTTGGTGGCGCTATAACATGATAAAAAAAACCTGAAAATGGCTATAACTCGTGAACTGAATGAGATATTTTCACCAAACTCAGCACACCTATTTAAGAGCTCATTCTGTGGTCACATGAAAAAGGACATGACGACTGGCCACTTGGTGGCGCTATAAAAGGATAAAAAAACCTGAAAATGGCTATAACTCGTGAACAGAATGAGATATTTTCACCAAACTCAGCACACCTATGTAAGAGCTCATTCTGTGGTCACATGAAAAAGGACATGGCGACTGGCCACTTGGTGGCGCTATAACAGGATAAAAAAACTGAAAATGGCTATAACTACTTCACCTTTAGTACAGTTGACTTGAAAATTGGCATGCAGTGTCTTCATCTGAGGTGCCATGACTGTCTATGAGGATATTGACGTTTCTCGAAAAATATGGCCGCCATCGGGCACTGAAGTTTGAGCAGCTATCGGACAAGGTTAATTCAGGCCGATCGAAACGAAAGTCGCTGGGACGGTTTGACTCATGGCCCTGGACGTCTGTGAGAAATTCAAAAGAAATCAGCCACCGGGGGGCGCCTTTGTGCATCAAATAGTTGTATATCGTGCAATTTTTCGAGCACACCCATGGCCTTCAAACCACATGGTAGAACTCCTCATTCTGAGCAACTTTGCCTCTAGGACTGCCGCTGTCCAGCGAATCATCCATTAAATATTGGAGCCAAATTTGGCAAACTAGTCCTAGGTTTCTACCTGAACCTCGATAACTATTAAAAAGCTTTAAAAACCATCTATTTGCTTAGTAAATTGCCTGTATTCGCTGTAAATGACCTAAGTGGTTACACGCTTGCAAAATGAAATATAATACCTTTTTACGCATGTGCTTAAAGGCCTTAAAGTGCTTGAATCCCTATATGGGTGCTACATTTTAACCTTATATTTGTGCATGCTGTGTACTTTACGATTATTAGAGCTCTACATTCACCAGGTTTTAAGAAGAGCTGACGCCATTACAGAAGTTTAAACATCATAACAAAGCGCTTCAGTTTCAAAAGAGTTCAGGCCTTTTCCTGATGAAATCCACTGCACAAATCACAACTCATCAGTCAGAACCGCCGTCAGACGCCGCGTGCTAGCTGAATATCAACCAGTTTACACCACCCGTATAATAAAATACAGCTGTCAAAAGATCCATGAGAATTAAAGGAATGTTTCGGGTTTGATTCAAGTTAATAAAACAAACAAGCTAATTGCATTTACAGTAATGAGCTTACAATAGAAGACTATTCCAGGAAGAGGAATAACAAAAAGCCTTCTGACAGAAATCAACAGACTCTGAACACACACTATTCATCTTCTCTTCATCTCTCACTGTTTTCAAAAAACACCTCTCGAATAACACCAACGGTGTATGTGTTAATGGATCTGTTTTTGGCTCCTGGTGAGATGGAATAGATTATTATATCTCTTTCATCTCCAGGTAGATTCATATTGGCTGATTATAGAGACATATTTTGAGGAATTTCTTCGTTAAACAATTATTTATAATTACATTATTAATTAAACAAAACTTCACCCTGTACGTAATGACAGGTAAAAACACTGTTTCTTATGACCTATCGTATCAAACGCATTTAAAACGATGTGTTGTTTTCGTTAACTAAAGCTAAAACTTTTAACAATTTTGTTAATTGAAATAAAGCTGAAATACAATCAAATTAATTCAGCTAGTTGCCAAGGACAATGTCTTTTATCTCTTATCATTTCTAAGTAAAATTACTTGCCGAAATAAAAATAAAAGAAATATTTAAAAACAATAATGCTAAAAAAAAAAATTACAAAAAAATTATAAAATCCAATTCAAAATAAAAAATATATTATATAAATAATACTAAAATTACACTGATAAAATAGGCAATAAAATAATAAGAATAATATAGTATTTATGAATAATAAGTTATGAGTAATAATATATTATGCTATAATATAGTAATATACATTGAACGAATTCAAAAGACGTGATTCACGAGTGTCGATATATTGAACATTTTAAAAACAATAAAATGCTCAAAATAGTGTTGTTTCAATCTCTACCGCAGAAGTTGCATTAAAGTAAAACTGTATTTTACTGTAATTTATTGATCACATTTTACTTATTTAACCATGGTAAAATCACTGTAATGCATTGTTTTACAGCTGAAGCTATCCAAAAACACAAATCCCCATTCATTACTAACCCTAACCCTAACCAAAAATGGGGTAATTTTACATAATGTACACTAAGAAGAAAGGACAGACGACGAGGAAGTGGAGGGAATCCTGTGACAGCGGGATTCTCTCCGTTTCCTTCTAAACCCCGCAGCATCAGAAACTATCAGCGCTTTGATCTGTCTGAGCGTGTTTGTGTCTGCGTGAGGCTTTTCTCATCTTTTGTTGTGCCGAAGAATCGGTGGATGAATGATCTTTATCACGCAAACTTCGGAGAGATGACAGAACAAAACTGAGGAACAACGCTCGCACGCTCGGTCTCTTATCTGCTTCAGTTAATTAAAGCAGAGTGTGTAACGAGTTTGTGCGCTTCACTCTAACTGAATTAAGAAGACAGATAAAGAGTCCCTCTGAATGCAGACGGAGTCTCTGCGCTCAGACCAACACACACACACTGCGCTACAATAGGACACACATCAGTGTGTGAGAGAGAGATCTGTTCTTTATTCAGAGAGCGTCCTACTGCAGAAAGCCTCGAACTGCCCCGCCTCCCTCTCTCTCTCTCTCTTTGTACGGATGTAGGGAAGAACAGAGAGAAAAGAAGTTGCGTTCAGATTCACAGGGTCCCTACAGAGTGTTCACTGCTCTTTACACACTGAGCACGAGAGATCTGGAGGAGCACTTGACAAAATACACTCTATCAAACACAGAGTCGCACGAGGGTTTTAGATTTCATTACATCATAAATGTATTGCTTTTTGCCTTCAAGAGGACGATATCTTTACATAAGAATCTAATCTTTAAATGACTCACAATAACAAGTGGAACATCTCATTTACATATGACCGCCCACATTTACATATCAATACATATTCAATATGCTGTAATCTGACCCGCCCTGATGAGCAACAGTGTCGTGGTTTTTTTCATTCATTTCTCCCATAGGGATTTTAAAATAGTCTTTGTTAAAGAGTTATAAACCAAGCCAACCAGCTACAAACTTAGACTGGAAGCAAAATGATTTCTGAAAATCGGGCAAAAAAGATACAAGACTGTGAACTTCTGAACGTCTCTAGTGAAAGAACTACAATCCCATGAAGCATTGAGAACAGCATAATCGAGTTCAAAACAATGCGGAAATATAAAACTACTCATTTAGAAATGTCGATTAGATTTTAATTTTAAATATGCGTATATACACAAACATTTCAGTATTTTGAGATCGCGTCATTCGCAGTGCTTCATGAGAGTGGGCGGAGCTAACGAGATCTCCTGGAGCGTGTTGCTCTCTGATTGGTGTAAATGCTGTACAGCATCATGGGTAATGTAGTTTTTCATCAGGAATTCCATTTTTTTTAAAAAAATAAGCTGAAATAATGCAGGCTGACGACTTCAACTGAAGCAAAATACCATCGATTAACAACCTCGTGGCTCACAGTAGAGCTCTTTTCAAAGGTTTAAAAGTTATCGTTAAAAATCAATTTCTCCATGGAGAAAATGAATGGAGTTTTAACTTCTGGAACCCGACAGATGCACTCTATACTGGAACACAGCAGTTAGCCAATCATAACAGAGCTCATTTGCATACGGAAGTCAAAGTGCAGCAGCGCAAACAGCCTGTTTTATTCTAAGGGCCAAAGAGAGAATGAATGTAAACACAGAAACTGTTTATTTTACTCTATTAAAATAAGTCTCACTGCAGACCTGTTAACACACACACACACACACACACACACACACACACATATATTAATACACCTAAATTCTGTTTATTGTTTTTATTCCCTGATGAACTGTTTGCTCTTCTCTGTTTCACTGTGTGTGTGTGTGTGTGTGTGTGTGTGTATGTGACAGTAATGTTCAGTAATAAACCGTTTGACCATAATTACTGGAGACGCAATCATTCCGTCCAAAGCATTAAACACCGTTTAACATAATCAGCTCATTCTGCAAATGCCACTAATTACATTGCCATGACACGCTGTGTGTGTGTGTGTGTGTGTGTGTCATTATTTAGATTTTAAATCCTGTAATACAGCGATGAAATTCATAAATCCTTCAGGCTCAAATGTTTTATGTTCTCAACGACTAATTAGATAAAGCACATAGAAATTAACGTGACGTGTTCTGAATGAAGTGCTTTTGTCCTATAATATTTTACACGTTGGTATCTCTCTCGCCATGCGACAGAAAAATCTCTGATGAGATCTCTTCAATATTTCAGATATGTTTCCTAGACAACAACGAAACCACGTGGAGAGTCGTTTCTTTTTATTTCTCCGGAGGAAGTTTTGGAGAAAACTCATCCGAGCTTCGAATGAGAAACCTGTGAGCAATAAAAACATTCTCTCTGTGTTTATCTCTCTTTATTTATGCATGTGACTCTTTGCCAGCTCCCCATTAGACTGAAACATTAGGCTGTTTTAGATAAAAAAGCAGGGCGATGGATGGCTTTTCTGTGTTAATGTAAAGCTACATGCTGACAGGGCTGTATTTTTAATGCAGTGAGCAGATATTTCTAATGCATTATAGCTGTAAGGTCTCGATGAAAGTCCTCTATCTCCGTCTCTCTCTCTCTTCTGGTCCGGTACAAATGTGGGAAACACTCCACGATTAAAGTAAAAGAGTGTGTGTCATGTTTTACTATTTTTGTGCAGATGCAAAGTTAGATGGATGTCATTAATGCATAAACTGCAAAGACTAGTCCTTCAAGATAGTCATCCAAGTTCTTAAAATACAGTCTTAACATAGTGGCGAAGTTTATGCAGCTGGCCCTGGATGTTTGATTGGTGGCTGCTTGCATAACTTTATGTATAGAGGACATTCTGGGAAAGGGTGTTTGGTTTTTGCCTCAGTTTGTTTGGTTTTGAGGCTGCGTGTGCAACACTATGTGACAGCAATAACATTTTGTCGCACAGAGAGTAGTTGGAACAAAACACTTGTTCTTGGGAAAGCAACAGTATGCGGAAACAGCCACAGTCATGCTACAGAGAAATGTAATTGAGTTAGTAGGTCACTGGGGTCACTGGGGTCAACAGGGCCTGGAGCTGAGAGACTTGATACGGTCCGACACCCAGAAACAAACCACTGCAAGCGCTCTGTCTATATATATACACACACACACACTTAAATATAGACACGTATACACACACACACACACACACACATTGTATAAATATATATAGGCTATATATATATTTATATATATACACGCACACAGACACATACATACATACATACACAGATGTGTGTGTGTGTGTGTATATATATACACTATATATATATATATATACACACACAATGTGTGTGCATACACTATATATATATAGACACAATGTGTGTGTGTGTGTATATACACTATATATATACACACAATGTGTGT
>CM074284.1:3984876-4042376 GCA_037194245.1 Opsariichthys bidens
AGTTGGTTGCTAAGATGTTCTGGTTGTAGTTGAATGGCTGCTAAGGTGTTCTGGGTGTTGCTAGTTGGTTGCTAAGGTGTTCTGGGTGTTGCTAGTTGGTTGCTAAGGTGTTCTGGGTGTTGTTGTATGGCTGCTAAGGTCTTCTGGGTGTTGCTAGTTGGTTGCTAAGGTGTTGCTGAATGGCTGCTAAGGTGTTGTAGGTGTTGCTGAATGGCTGCTAAGGTGTTCTGAGTGTTGCTAGTTGGTTGCTTAGGTGTTTCTGAATGGCTGCTAAGGTGTTCTGGGTGTAGTTGAATGGCTGCTAAGGTGTTCTGGGTGTTGCTAGTTGGTTGCTAAGGTGTTCTGGTTGTTGCTGAATGGCTGCTAAGGTGTTCTGGGTGTTGCTAGTCTGGGTGTTGCTAGTTGGTTGCTAAGGTGTTCTGGGTGTTGCTAGTTGGTTGCTAAGGTGTTCCGGGTGTTGCTGAATGGCTGCTAAGGTGTTCCGGTTGTTGCTAGTTGGTTGCTAAGGTGTTCTGGGTGTTGCTAGTTGGTTACTAAGGTGTTCTGGGTGTTGTTGAATGGTTGCTAAGGTGTTCTGGGTGTTGCTAGTTGGTTGCTAAGGTGTTCTGAGTGTTGCTAGTTGGTTGCTAAGGTGTTCTGGGTGTTGCTAGTTGGTTGCTAAGGTGTTCTGAGTGTTGCTAGTTGGTTGCTAAGGTGTTCTGGGTGTTGCTAGTTGGTTGCTAAGGTGTTCTGGGTGTTGCTAGTCGGTTGCTAAGGTGTTCTGGGTGTTACCATTGGGTTGCTGAGGTGTTCTGGTTTTTGCTAAATGGTTGCTAGGGTGTTCTGGGTGTTGCTAGGTGTTTCCTAACCACACTGTTTCAGGAGTCATTGGATGTGTTTATATGCAACGCAATATGCAGATGACAGAATCAGAAATCTACTTTTTCTAACAACAAAACAAAGCAAAAAAAACAAAACGTGTATACATTAAATTTTAAATGGTCCGCTTTTGAAGCAGACAGTGATGTGCACAGTCCTGTCAGAACGCTGCGAAAGGTGTTCATGTGCGAAGCAGCACTGCAGTAATGGACTGGGTTCTGGTTCCAGGTCCACACACATCCTGATCATGTGAAACTGTATGTGAATATGCAGTTTTGTCTGTAGATATGTGACGTAATGTGTCGTTTAAAAGTGTAGAAAATGCAACAAAATAAATCAAGATTTCAGTGCCTCACGCTGCATGAACGAACACACATGTACTCTCACAAATGTGCTAAAAGCCCATTGGCACATGTGTGTGTGTGTGTGTGTGTGTGTGTCTCTGAGGATGTGAGAGTGTTGCACACAGCAGCAGTGGTCTCAGGGTCACGACCTTCCTCAACCCTGATGGACCGACAGATGAAAGCTGATCCACAGTGTCCACATGAAGCTGTTTTCCCTCTTGGAACGACAAGGTTCTACTATTTTTACAGGGACATTCGGACACACGCACACACACGCCTCTTGTTTTCCCTGACATTTACTTCACCTACATATGCGTCTCGACCCTTCTGATTCAATTCCTCCGGTAAACACAACCTCCAGTGTGATGTTCCCGTCCGGGAGCTCGCTCACATCTGTTTGAGCACTAATGCAAACCAGCTCGCTCGTATCACACACACTTTCGCTTATCAGAGCCGAGGCTCGACATCTGCCCGACAAGATCTCCTCTCGCTCAGAAGATGAAAGGACAAAACGAACCGTACTGATCACAATCTCATGGAACAGAGAGCAGCTCCTGCTAATTCCTCACAGGGAGGGCGACACACTTTCATATAGACGAGAAGTCAAAGACAGCGGCTTTATTGGAATCCCTAGAGAGCTGCCTACCTAGGCAACATAGGCACACTATTTTTACTACACTGCTGCGATAGTCAAATTACTTACTTTCACATTCATTTCTCCAACATCTTGTCGGCTCTCGACGACAGCATTTTTACATGCCCTCCACTGTCTTTACAAACAAATAATAAAATAAAAATGCATACGTTTTAAATAAAATATGTCAAATACAATGAAATAAAATACAAATTATATATAATTTGATGTAAATATATTCTTATTAATAATGAAAATTATGTATAATTATTTATATTAAATATACATAAATAGTACATACAATTATTTAATAATTAAATTATACAATAATTATTCATGTTATATATATATACTTATTATACAAAAATATTATGCAGTTATTTATATTATAATAAATAATATATAAAATATAAACTATATATATTATATACACACACAATTTAAATTATATGTAATTTTATATCAATATATAATTATTTATAATGCAAATTATATATATATTACATTTAAATATTATGCATAGTTATCTATATTATATAAAATATATAAATTACATTTAAATTTTAAATTATTAACAACAAAACATTATATAATTAAAGATAATTAATTATAAAATAATTATTACGGTATACATATATATATATATATATATATAATGCATAGTTATTTGTCTTAATTTATATTTTATTTATATACACATTATTTTAAATATAACTATATAAATATATAATTATTAATAATGACAATTATTTATAGTTACGTATATAAACTAATATATAAATATAAATTATATATATATATATATATATAGTACATATACATATTATTTTATTAATTTAATTATATATATATATAACCTTTGCAGATAAGAATTTATTGCAACATGTTCACTGAATAAAAACTGGACTGAGTTGATGGAAATGTAGATTATAAATAGATTTCCTTATGTACAGCAAAAATCAATAATGCAACTGATTAAAAAATGGACGTCTCCTGATATTTGTGTGCGCCGTGTCGTGTACTTCAGTCTTTCAAGAGCCTCATGTGAGCAGTAACTCTGTTCAACTCTGACTAAAACTTCAGCTTGTTCTTCAGAGCGATGAGACGAGGAGGAAAACATCTGCTATTTTAAGCAGCAAGCCGAGTCTAAATTACAGAACATGTATGAAAAACTTCATTTAGAGGTTGGTTTAGGGTTGATTCGTGACTGCGTGGTGGTGGATGTTACTGTAGATAGGGACGAACATCGTGACAGGAAGTTTGTGGTTAAGGGACTAAAAAGTTTCTTTGCTTAATCGCCATGGTAACCACCCTAGACATGTGTTGTCAGATGATGTCATCAGGAATAGCTGCTAAGCCTCTATAAGGACTGAATGTATAGCCGTTTTTATGTATTATAATGCACGTAAGTAAGCATGGCTATAGTACATACTTTCTTACTTTTCAGCATCATTACTTCCAGTCTTCAGTGTCACATGATCCTTCAGAAATCATTCTGATATGATGCTCAAGAAACATTTCTGATTATTATCAATGTCGTGCTGCTTCATATTTCTGTTAAAACTGTGATGCATTTTATTTTTCGGGATTCTTTCATTCATTCTCACTTTTAATCAATTCAATGCATTTTTCACAGTTGATATTTCTCACACCAGAGTTCAACGCACATCTTCCAGGACTGCTTTCTCTCTAAACGATGTTTTCTCGAAATGAATATCTTCGTGCCATCAATCTTTCGGAGCGACGTTCACGTCGGGAGCGAGTCTAAGCTGTGTTTGTAGAGCGCTCACTAGATTCTGGAACGCAGCCCGTATATGCAGACTTCAGAGGAACTGTTCCTAAATTATTTAAGACTGATTTAAGACTGCACACACACCATAATGATATGATTGATTGTTTGATTGTCTTTATTAATGTCTGTCTCCACTCTCAGTCCAAGTCATTAATTACTACAATCAGTCAGATAATTAAGACTATCAACACAGACTTTCCCTCACATGTGTGTGTGTGTGAGGGAGTGTGTGTGCACAGCATATGCTCACAGTGAGCAGTCGTACAAAGCTTCACTTCCTCAGTTACTAAGCAACTTTAGAAGCGCGACAGCAGGGACTCGCTGCGAGATTTCTGCACTCGAAAGACTCACAACTTTCAGCTGCTCGCCGAGTCGAGCTTTTGATGAAAAATGCAAGAAACACGGCAAGAGACGGAACATATATACTGCATTAGAGCGGGGAGACTCTTTTTAGTAACACAGCTTTGAACATTAATATATAATTGTTGCATAAGAGAAAGTTCCTGTTTTTGCATATGTACGTGTGTGTGTGTGTGTACTTGATGGAGAAGATACTGACCTTTGTATGTCCTCAGTCCTCTGACTGGTTAATGTATTCAGTCGCTGGTCATCTATGAGAAAAACAAACCACAAATGAGATTTTGTTATTACACTTTACTCAAAAAAAAAAAAAAAGCATTTTTCTCACTGTGATACCATTGAAGAACAATTTTTAGTTCGCTAAAGAATTAAAATCTTCTTAATAGAACCATTCTTTCTAAGTTTGAAGAACATTTGAAAAATCTAAAGAACCTTTTTCCACTATTAAGGAGCGGAAAATGCGGAATGTAAAAGTTCCATGGCTGTTAAAGGTTTTTCATGGAACAATCGATGGCAATAAAGAACATTTTGTATCTAATTATTTTCCCTACAGGGCAGTGAGATCACACTGAAATACAGTTCTGTCATGACAACCCTCAGAATGTTCGGCATAGCAATGGGTATGACAATAATGATATGTTTGGTTTTGACGGAATGGATCTGCCACGCTGCTGCTGCTGTTGATGATGATGATGATATTGCTGCTGCTGTTGGTTATTACTGCTGCTGTTTTATTGCTGCTGTTTCTGCTGTTAGTGTTGCTGTTTTATTGCTGCTGCTACTGATATTCGTGGTGTTACTGTTATTGCTTCTGTTGCTATTGCTGCTGCTGCTGATGATGATATTGCTGCTGCTGTTGGTTATTACTGCTGCTTCTGCTGCTGCTATTGGCTTCTGCTGTTATTGCTGCTGCTGCTGTTTTATTGCTGCTGCTGTTATTTCGTCTGCTGTTGATGATGATATTGTTGCTGCTGTTATTGGTGCTGCTGCTGTTGGTTATTGCTGTTTTATTGCTGCTGCTGTTATTTCGTCTGCTGTTGATGATGATATTGTTGCTGCTGCTGCTTCTGCTGCTGTTATTGCCGCTTTTGCTGAAGATGATGATGATGATGATATTGCTGCTGCTGTTGGTTATTACTGCTTTATTACTGCTGCTGTTTATGCTGTTAGTGTTGCTGTTTTATTGCTGCTGCTACTGTTATTCGTGGTGCTACTGTTAATGCTTCTGCTGTTTTATTGCTGCTGTTGCTACTGTTATTGCTTCTGTTGCTATTGCTGCTGCGTTTATTGCTGCTGCTGCTTCTGCTGCTGTTATTGGTGCTGCTGCTGTTGGTTATTGCTGTTTTATTGCTGCTGCTGTTATTTCGTCTGCTGTTGATGATGATATTGTTGCTGCTGCTGCTTCTGCTGCTGTTATTGGTGCTGCTGCTGTTTTTGCTGCTGCTGCTGTTATTTCTTCTGCTACTGCTGATGATATTGCTGCTGCTGATGGTTATTACTGCTGCTTCTACTGCTGCTTTTGGCTTCTGCTGTTATTGCTGCTTTATTGCTGCTGCTGTTATTTCGTCTGCTGTTGATGATGATATTGTTGCTGCTGTTGGTTTTTGCTGCTGCTGCTGTTGGTTATTGCTGTTTTATTGCTGCTGCTGTTATTTCGTCTGCTGTTGATAATGATGTTGTTGTTGCTGCTGCTGCTTTTGGTCATTGCTGTTATATTGCTGCTGCTGTTGGTTATTACTGCTTTATTACTGCTGCTGTTTATGCTGTTAGTGTTGCTGTTTTATTGCTGCTGCTACTGTTATTCGTGGTGCTACTGTTATTGCTTCTGTTGCTATTGCTGCTGCAGTTATTGCTGATGCTGTTATTTCTTCTGCTGCTGCTGCTTATGATATTGCTGCTGTTATTGCTGCTGCTATTACTTCTGCTGATATTGCTGTAAGCTGTTGGTTTTTGCTGTTGGTTTTTGCTGCTGCTGCGTCTGCTGGCATTATTGCTGCTGCTGCTGCTGCAATTGCTTCTGCTGCTGATGTCATTGCTGCTGCTGCAGAGCAAGTACGGGACCAATACATACAGGACATGCTGCTATAAGAAAGACAGGCATGCTGCTGCTGTACAATATAGTATGCATGTATGACTCGTAGCAGATCTATACAGGTGGAGCTGGGGAAGATGGAGGGTTTCTGGAAGCATGCTGCACTGCTACAGCAAATGCTGACCAGTATTTGAAGGTTGAGCAGCTCATTGGCTACTGATACAGCAGCAACTAATCAGCTGTGCCCTATAGAGAATGATTTCAAGCAGGTTAAGGACCTATTAGCCTCCGGTTTCATGACAGAACTTTGTATATATTGAGATAAACACCACGGTAATCTCAGTAGATGTGTATAATTTTTGTTACATTTTATATTTATATATGTTTTTTTAATTTGTTTAAATATAAAACTTTGGAGAATGTATTAAAATTATATATATTTATTTTAAGATGCAGCATGTTTTTGACAGCGTGTTTCAGGATAGTCTGAGCCGGGTTTGGTCTTCAGGTCAGATGGAAAACAGAAAAAGTCAAACAACTCTCTAAATGTGTTTTTCTACTTCAGAGTTCCCAGAATCCTGTTCTGTGCCATCATCAAACACAAACAATCCTCATAACTCAGTCAACCAAACATGCAGAGACAAAACACCACCCTTTGGTCTCCATGAATAATTAATAACACTCATTTTCACACATCAAGAGACGGAGCAATCTGATTGGCTGATGAGAGGAATAAACTCAAGCAGGACTCAAACGGCCTCAGGAAAATTTGCTTTCTCAGAGGTTCCTTTCTTAATCGAGCTCGCTGATATATTTTTAATTAATCCACACACAAATGAATGAATTGTTGTCATAAAGTAAGAATATACAGCTTTTTTCGCCAAAAATGTATGAAATGTGAGATTTACTCTCCATTAAACCTTTCATGCAGTGTGTAATAAAGCTGTTTGTGAATGTAAAAGATCTGCAAAGTTTCAACGATCAAAATGCAGGACAAATGAAGTTTTTGTCTGCTTGAAGAAAGAATCGATTCTGAACTGCTGAAACGAGTCGTCAGTAATTCAGTCTCACTTCCTGCTGAACCGACGTAAGTTTGTGACTCATTTGCATAATGTCAGCCTGTGGTTCTCATTGGCTGAACAGCGTCTCTTTGCCCCGCCCTCAAACACTGTAGTTGTTTCTGAGACTGGAAGAGTTTGGTTCATGGCAAATCAGCTTTGATGGGATTGACACGGTAAAACCGACGCCGGCGTTACTGTTTGAATCAAAGTGCTGAGGAAGAGCTGAAATTCAGATATAGGTGTTTGGTTTCTGACCAATCAGAGCAGAGCAGCTCTCAGGAAGGCGGGGCTTAGAGCGACCCGAATCTTCGAACGAACCATTTCAGACACTGAGAGAAAAGAGCTGATGCTGAATTACATATTGTGAAAAAATTAAAGTGCTTTTGACCTTGGATTAGTGTAAACCTGTTGTACGAGCCTTGAAAACAGCACTTTACAAGAAAACACAGGCATTAATGCGATTTCATTCTCCTGAAATGAAAAAAAAAACACACACTTTCTCTATTGCAAGTGCAAATATTGTCAACTCAGTTCACCAAAAGCATGTTATAATTATGTGTGCATTAATATGAGATATATATGATCGTGTTCTGGAGATGGGTTGGTTGGATTGAGTCCCGCTGCGGTGCAAATCAAGCTCATGTCACGAGTGAGAGCTTCACACAGTGTGGAGTGGGTGGTTTGCTATGATCATGTACGATATGTTATTATTCTCACAGGAATGCTTACAGCCGATGTTCACTGACCTGAAACATCACCAGAGAGATATATCTGTGAGAGAGGCTGTTGAGAGACTAATGGAAACCCAGAGGAACATCTTACTGCCTTCGTGTATCTCATTGCGTCCCCAACACAGTCTCAGAAGTTTGTCCTAAAAATCCTTTGGAGAAATGAAAAGAGAATCAAATGAGACGTAGTTGACATACTGTAGATTAAGATTGCACAGCTATAAAAACGAATATGGATAGCAGCTCAAAGCATTCGATGAGAAAATTTCCTCCTAATTGACCTTACTGTTGCCTTGTCCGACATGTCATGCGCTCTCATGCCACACATCATGTTCTCATGCAGTGAAAAATACATCGCGGAGCAAAGAGGACACTGAAAACGCGTCGTATTTAATATATCGTAATTTTTTAAAGAAGTTTAATCGATCAATAGCGTCTAGTGTGTGTTTAATGTGTCGATCATCTCTTAGTTCATTTATAGCATCAAATAAACATGAATGAACATCAGAAGGAATGTTGTTTCAACATTAATCTACTAACTCCCCTGACCGCTTTGACGGACAAAATGGCGAATTCCGGGTTTTGATTGGTCAGATCGCCTGTCAATCAAACTGCCGGCGAATCAATTCAGCTTAAATATGTACTGTAAGTTCAGTTCAGTAGAATCAAATTGGCTGTCAAATGAGTCATTCAACTCAGTTTGTTTTTTCGTTTTGCCTATATTTGATTCTTTTATTGCTTAAAAATTTTTATTGCTTTTGATGAGTTAAAGTAATGGAAAAACATGTTGTCATGACTTATTGATCATATAATTAACTTTAGTGATGTTTTAGTGTCATTGAGATACTATTACACGATTTGTAAATTTGTATATATATATAATGACATTAATTGAAAATCAAAATGTGACTTTATAGGTCTTCCTATAAAAATACTGTATATATATATATATATATATATATATATATATATATATACATACACCAGAGTCTTTTTATATGAAGACCTTCTGAGAAGCGAAAGTCACATTTTGCTTTTCAATTAATTTCATAACTGAGGTATTAAAAAGTGCGACAACATCCGCCCCCATAAAATATAATGAAAAAATATATTGCATTAAATTAATAAGAATCTAATGAGGAAAAAACCCAAAAGGAAGATGTCAGGACACATTACAGTAATGGGAATTTGGAGAGAGTGTTTAATCGTCATGAAAATAACGTTGCAATGCAAAAAATCTTAATGATCCAAAAAAATAAGATTTTTTTTTCTCCCATATCCAAAATTTTAATTGCCTTTTTTTTTTTTCTTTTGATTTTTAGAATATGATCTGGACATGTTTTGGTGAGATTCACCCGCTAATGAAATATATCTGAAGACAAAGATACGCTAAAAATGTGTCTCATGTGTTTCTGGCTCCAAATAGCACCTCAAATTTCCTCAGAAGTTCCATTTGCGAGATGATTTTCTTCAGTTCCATCCGTCTCACGCACTGCCAAAACAACACTTTCAACACACACGTAAGTGTAAGAGTGTGTGTGTGTGTGTGTTTGGCGTCTCCATCCATTATATCCTCCTGTGAGGACGTCACGCCTGCTAAACATTGCTTAATGTTCCCGAAATGTGTCCTTCCATTTCTGCTGCGTTCTTAAAGCCTGATTTTAATTCAGCAATGATTCATGAATCATGCCTAATAAAGTCATTAGATCTTTGTGGAGGCTTTAAAGGGGCCGTTCAACCTTTTATAATCATTCTGTCATTTTCCTCAAACCGTACAACATTCCTGACATGAGTGTTGCTCCAAAATTACTCAAATGAATTGGTTAAATTAACTATTTCATTAGATAATAATTACTAATAATCAGTGTTGGGGAAAGTTACTTTTAAAAGTCATGAGTTACAATATTCCGTTACTCCCTAAAAGTAAATAATGTGTTACTTAGTTACTTTTAATGTAAAGTAAGTTCTTTTTCGCACCTGGGCTTGCTTGTTTTTTAATATCGAAGGTCAGCTGCAAAGATATTATAGTTAATAATGTGACATTAAATGCATAACGTATATACAGCTTTCTCCTCAACACAGAGACAGAAGAGCTGTCATTAAATAAATGGGATAACAAAGTAACTTGGATTACTTATTTGAAAAAGTAACTTAGATATTTTGTTATGAATTTAAAAGTAATTCGTTACTTTAATAGTAACTTGAAAAAAGTAATCCGATTACATGACTGTAATCTGTGACATTGCTAATAATAAATCTAATAATTTAATAAATAATTATTTAAATATTACTTAAAATGTATTATGCCACCATATACCTCACTTTGGCCAATATATACAAAACTAAGCAAATTAACTGATTAAATGAATTAATAAATAAAATTGCTTAAAACTTATTATCCTCCAAAATACTATATATATATATATATATATATATATATATATATATATATATATGATATTTTTTTCACCATTATGCCATATATATATATATATATATATATATATATATATATTTTTTTTTTTTTTTTTTTTTTTCTTTTTTTTTTTTCACCATTATGTCATATATATATAACTTAGAAGGATAATAAATTTAAAATGATATTTTTTAATTTATTTAAATTTATTTTTATTAGTTATTATTTTGTATTTTACTTAAATGTTTAATTATATATATATATATATATATATATATATATATATATATATATATATATATATATATATATATATATATATAATTTTGTTATTTATTTATTTGTTTATATATATATATGCACCATTATATATCGGACAATAATCGGTATCGGTATCAGACAAATTTTCAGACAGCCGATAATCAGCTGATATATCCTGTCAATCAAAAGAGGGCAGGAAAATGCACTGAATTTGTACTTTGTGTAAGGAATCCAGTTTGATGTTCAATATTAATTGCAATTATATGAATTAATAACATTCAGAAAGTTTAAAAATATTAATATAATCTTCAGAATTAATATATTATTTAATATATTATTTATTTTATTTATTATTATTATTATTTATTTTATTTATTATTTATATTAGTTATAATATTATTTATATTTAATATACTATTTATAATATTATTTTGAGTAATGTGTTTGTTTATAACTGATACCAGTTACTCTGAAAATTTAAAAGAAGGTTTAAAAGGCTGAACCCCCAAACTATCGGCATCGTTATCGGCAGATATCACTCTGAATAATCGGCTATCGGTGGAGAAATTTAATATTGGTGCATCTACATCTATACACACACACACATACATATATACATATATGCACTGTGTGTTAATGCTTGATAGCAGAAATCTTCCAGGTAAGATAACAATTCGTGGTTGTATTTCTGGTGAATATGAGCATGAAATTTGAGAGCTACAGAATATGATTATGCTTTTGTGTTCCACCGAAGAAAGTCATACAGGTTTGTAACGACACGAGGCGAGTAAATGACGGCAGAACGATCATTTCTGGCTGAACTGTCCCTTTAAACACATCAACAAACAAACACAATATCCTCATGCGGTGTGGGTTCCCTGGTTATTAACCCACACACACTCCTGAATGGGACAAACAGAATCAGACACAATGGCCTTAAGCGGTGTGTGTTGGGTCTTAAAATAGCGTTATTCTTCAGCGAGCAAACGCACACGACTGCAGGCTCTCTGGTGGTCTTTGAACAGCAGGCTGAGGATGTCAAACAATACAAGAGGGAGCGTTCGTCAGGTGCCCAGATGCCTTCACACACACAAATAGGTGAATTATTAAATGAAAAAATGATGTTTTGAATATGTAATTCACGTGCTAAGAATCCATAATCTGCCAACAATTCCTAAGCGTTCACGTTTTCACAAAATATTATTCCAGATGTCATTTCTGTACACGAAAGGTCAAGCTAGTTGATTAACTCTGACGTGAGTGAACATGTTGGGCGAAGCGTTTTCATTTCTCATGCATCATCACAGCTGCGCAGACGACTGTCCGGAAACAGCAGTCATGGTGCGATTTATAATCCGGAAAAGTAAAACGTATCAAGGTTTCCACAGAAATATGAAGCAGCACAACTGTTTTCAACATTGATAATGATCATAAATGTTTCTTGAGCAGATTTCTGAAAGATCATGTGACACTGAAGACTGGAGGAATGATGCTGAACATTCAGCTTTGATCACTGGATTTATTTTATAACATTATATTTGCCTATTTAAATCCAATCAGCAACTTTTTTTTGTCCAGGCAGTATTTTATTATATGTAAGTGAGCAGAAGAAATAGAAATGTGTTCACTTTTAATGCATCTACAGAGAGCGAGACAGACAGATAGAGAAAGGCACGCGTATCTTATCTTCCGCTCAGCTGTGTGGACTGGCAGCGTGTGTATAGCCTGGGCCCTTTCCGGCTCTGTGTGTGTGTGTGTGTGTGTGTGTGTGTGTGTGTGTGTCAGTATTCAGGGCCAGAACTACCCAGCTGCAGCCCGGCCTGGTCAGATCTGAGCAGGATAAAGACGCCTGTGGGCTTCCTTCACACACACACACACACACACACACACACACACACACACACACACACACACACACACACCAGAGACTGCATGGAGCAGTTGCTGCTTTAGTTATGTTTCCTTATGTGGCAGTTCATGCAAAGGACACACAAACACATGCTCACACAAATCTACAGAAGACATTTATTTATTTTATATCTCTCTGTTGTAGAGCTGTGACTATGGAAGCTTATTTCCACCATGAATTAAAAAATAAAAAAGGTAATTTCAGCTTTTTGTCTCACAATTTTTGACTTTTTTTTTCTCAGAATTGCATGATAAAAACTTACAATTGCAAATTATAAAGTCTGAATTGTTAGGTATAAACTCGCCTGTTATAATGTCCAGTTGTGAGGGGAAAAAAGACAATGTTTTATCTCGCAATTCTGCCTTTATATCTCACAATTCTGACTTTATATCTCGAAATTCTGACTTTATATCTCACAATTCTGACTTTATATCTCGAAATTCTGACTTTATATCTCACAATTCTGACTTTATATCTCACAATTCTGACTTTATATCTCACAATTCTGACTTTATATCTCACAATTCTGACTTTATATCTCACAATTCTGACTTTATATCTCACAATTCTGACTTTATATCTCACAATTCTGACTTTATATCTCACAATTCTGACTTTATATCTCGAAATTCTGACTTTATATCTCACAATTCTGACTTTATATCTCACAATTCTGACTTTATATCTCACAATTCTGACTTTATATCTCACAATTCTGACTTTATATCTCACAATTCTGACTTTATATCTCACAATTCTGACTTTATATCTCACAATTCTGACTTTATATCTCACAATTCTGACTTTATATCTCACAATTCTGACTTTATATCTCACAATTCTGACTTTATATCTCACAATTCTGACTTTATATCTCACAATTCTGACTTTATATCTCACAATTCTGACTTTATATCTCACAATTCTGACTTTATATCTCGAAATTCTGACTTTATAACTCGCAATTCTGACTTTATGTCTTGCAATTCTGACTTTATATCTCGAAATTCTGACTTTAAAACTCGTAATTCTGACTTTTATCTCGAAATTCTGACTTTATATCTCACAATTCTGACTTTATATCTCACAATTCTGACTTTATATCTCGCAATTCTGACTTTATAACTCGAAATTCTGACTTTATATCTCGAAATTCTGACTTTATATCTCGAAATTCTGACTTTATATCTCGCAATTCTGACTTTATATCTCGAAATTCTGACTTTAAAACTCGTAATTCTGACTTTATATCTCGCAATTCTGACTTTATATCTCACAATTCTGACTTTATATCTCGCAATTCTGACTTTATATCTCACAATTCTGACTTTATATCTCGAAATTCTGACTTTATATCTCACAATTCTGACTTTATATCTCGCAATTCTGACTTTATATCTCGAAATTCTGACTTTATATCTCGCAATTCTGACTTTATATCTCACAATTCTGACTTTATAACTCGCAATTCTGACTTTATGTCTTGCAATTCTGACTTTATATCTCGAAATTCTGACTTTATATCTCGAAATTCTGACTTTATATCTCGAAATTCTGACTTTATATCTCGCAATTCTGACTTTATATCTCACAATTCTGACTTTATAACTCGCAATTCTGACTTTATGTCTTGCAATTCTGACTTTATATCTCGAAATTCTGACTTTATATCTCGAAATTCTGACTTTATATCTCGATATTCTGACTTTATATCTCGCAATTCTGACTTCAAAACTCACAATTCTGACTTTATATCTCACAATTCTGACTTTATATCTCGAAATTCTGACTTTATATCTCGAAATTCTGACTTCAAAACTCACAATTCGGACTTTATATCTCGAAATTCTGACTTTATATCTCGCAATTCTGACTTCAAAACTCACAATTCTGACTTTATATCTCGCAATTCTGACTTTATATCTCACAATTCTGACTTTATATCTCGCAATTCTGACTTTATATCTCACAATTCTGACTTTATATCTCGCAATTCTGACTTTATATCTCACAATTCTGACTTTATATCTCGCAATTCTGACTTCAAAACTCACAATTCTGACTTTATATCTCACAATTCTGACTTTATATCTCACAATTCTGACTTTATATCTCACAATTCTGACTTTATATCTCGCAATTCTGACTTTATATCTCACAATTCTGACTTTATATCTCGCAATTCTGACTTTATATCTCACAATTCTGACTTTATATCTCACAATTCTGACTTTATATCTCACAATTCTGACTTTAAAACTCACAATTCTGACTTTATATCTCGCAATTCTGACTTTATGTCTTGCAATTCTGACTTTATATCTCGAAATTCTGACTTTAAAACTCGCAATTCTGACTTTATGTCTCGCAATTCTGACTTTATAACTCGCAATTACACAAATTCGCAAACGTGAGATAAAAAAAATTGCAATTATCTGTTTTATTTTTTATTTAGTGGCGGAAACAAGCTTCCATATGTGAGTGAGTGTTAGAAAACATTACAAAAAAATTTATTATTTTTATTAAATGTGTTAATTAATTAATTAATTAATTAATGTTAGTTAATGCAATACATAGTAATGGGACCTTATTGTGAATGTGAAGCGTTACCAAATTATTTAAGTGCACTATTGACTATTTTGAGCTCTAATAAAAGTAATAATAATAATCATCATCATCATCATCATCATCCTTTACTCACCCTCATGCTGGGTCCAAAACCATAAGACTTGCTTTCTTTTGTAGAACACAAAAGCAGGTAATGTTTTCCATAAATCACAAATAAGCACCATAATATTAAGTCCATATCGAGCACACATACCGTTTGTGTGCAATCATTTGGTTGAGTCTGTCGTTTGAGCTCTCGAGCTAAATTAATAGTTTCTCATTTTCACCGCAGACCTTTACAATCAATGACATATTGACCTCTCACACTTAAATATAATCACATTAGTACAATAATTCAGCACGACTGACACAGAAAGATGATAAAAGGCTCTGAATTTCTCAGAACTGCATTTCATTAATACACACAAACAAACACACACACATTGTGTGCCTACTGTCACTGTGTGTGTTTGTGTGTCTTCGCACCTAATAATGACAGGAGGCTCCCGTATAAACGCAGCGTTTGCATATTCATCACATTATTTTCATTTCATATCTATTAATTAGAGGCGTGTCTGAGAGCGATTGGAGATTGTCATCGTTTCCGTAATTAAAATATCCAAGCTAAAGGCAAGGAAATCAACAGACGCACACACACACACACACACACGCTACAGAGATTCCACAAACACTTCATCAGAGAGACGGAATCAACAGAAAGGATGACATCATCAGGGTGGAGCAAAGCCCCTGTGACATCATCACGTGTGACGAGCTCGGAATGCAGCTGGATCTGAGATGTGGAAACAAAACAAAACTCTAATGAAGACTGCAGGGAAAAGGTCAGGTCATGTGACTTCAAAAATAAATTACACAGAGAAAGGTTTTATGCTCATAGCACCAAAACATGAACTCAGAAGTTAAAAACACGATCATATAATATGAGGCGTACTGTCGATTAAAATCTATACAATGTATTTTTAAAAAAAAATAAATCAATGTTCAATGTTAAATGTATAAATGCTATACACATAAATGAAAACGGAAACTTTATCTCTATTTTCTCTTACACTCTTGACCTAATGTGTGTGAATGTCCTGGATGAGTGTCCTGCATTTAACAGCCTGAAGCACATGTACAACAAACACACACACATGCGGACACACACAAAACAGTACGCACACACAAGCCCGCGCACACACACACACACACACAAAAGAGTATACACACACACAATTCTGTATGATTTATAAGCTTGTTTCCTCATAGGGAGCAAAAAATGTCCCCACAAGATCAAAATGTACTACTATTACTACCTGTGGGGACAGTTGGTCCCCATAATGTAGGGAATACCTGTCCACACATACACACACACACACACAAACGCACACACACACGCTCACCCTTTGGATGTTGGCAGGAGTTCTCCTCTGACTGGCATTTGACATTTTCATCCCGGCACAAAGAAAAATAACCCATTAAGAACAGACGTGATTCTCCTCATTATAAACACTGTGTGTCTGTGTGTGTGTGTGTGTGTGTGTGTATGAGACAGAGAGATGCCATATTAGATGATCCGCTCAGGCTAAAACATTACAGAAAAATTAAGTGTCATTTTCTCAACAGCCTCAAAAGATCTACAGCTCCTGTCAAACCTCAGCGAAAGATCCCAAAGAAAGACAGAGAACTGAAAAAAAGAAAGAGTGAATAACTCAAAAAAATGAAGTACTCATTGTTTTAAAAAGTAAATAAATGACATTATTTCAAATATTCTTATACTATTATTACAAGTATTTTATATAATAAATAAATGTTATTTATATAGTATTAAACCATTTAATATGTAAATATAAAATACACATATAGACATACATAAATTCCGTAGCAGATCTAGGCAGGTGGAGCTGGGGAGGTGGAGGGTTTCAGAGGAACGCTGCTGGACTAGATCACCGCAAACAATGAACCAGAATATTTAAATGTTGAGCAAGCAATCTCATTGGCTGCAGGATCAGCAGAGGCCAATCATATATATATATATATATATATATATACTATACATACTGTATATACATAGTAGGACTGCACGATTTATCGTATGTGATTTGGCAAAGGCAGCGATTATTTAATACGCAGCTTGTCAGAGCTGTACGGCTCTGTGAAAGCCATCTGAAAGCCAGAGGGCGCTCTTGTGCAGAAACTCAAAATATACCCCGCGGCAGAAGAAAACACGGCCATATCGCTATCGCTGAATAAGCAGAAGATTGAAACGTTAAACATGACTAATAAACACACGACTGCCTTATTCTGAGTAAGAAAGCCTCATCATCACACAGAAGCTCAACTGTCGATATGAAGTGAGTTTGGAGTAAAACATGTTATTAACGTTGTCTTTTGTTGGACAAGATGTTGATAAATGCTTCTCAGGTCTGGACAGATGTTAGACGCACGTTGCTTTTTAAAATGTACATTATAAGCGACTCGAACTCACAGTGCTTTCAGATGGATCAGCATTTGGAGCCGTACTTCACTGACAAGCTGCGCATAAAAAACAATCACAGCCTTTGCGATTTCATAATTGCACAAAGAATCACGTTTAAATTCAATGTTATTTTTCGTATCGTGCTATTAAATTGTGCAGCCCTATATATATATATATATATGCATACACTTTAATTACCCAAAATAATAATAAAAAGGTAAGTAAATAAATGTTAATAAACCAAATAAATCATAACATCTTGTTATTGCACAATAGATGGTTATCAGACTGTTGCACGATAATGTGTTGGCTAAACAACAACAACGTAGTAACAGTTTGCATGCATATTTTTGAGTTATGACAACTTTGAGTGAATTTGTTCAACCAACTAGCAACATTGAGTTAGAGCAACTTAATTATTTGTAGCATAAGCACAAATTTTTAAGTTGATTATACGCCAACTACCAGATTTGTTGCCCTGGATCCAATGAATCTGATCTATTTGAGCTCAAATCAGAGCACATGCCAACACGTATATTTAATGAACGAGTAATATATGACTCGTCTCTGGCATTAGCGCAGAGCCAATAGAGTTTACCTTCATGTTTCTAACTCTTCAGCACAATGGTAACTTCAACATTACAGAAACTCTTTTAAATGTCAAACATAACTGCGTTAAACACGAACAGCTCTTTCACTTCACTAAAAAAAAATAAATCAACACTTAATTTCTATATTTATTCTCCTTATCCCGTCCTACGCAAAGCATGCTGGGAACTAGAAATCCACTGCCTACAGTTTCCTACGCTGTAAAGAATTACTGTAAAAATTACAGCATTATTTTAATAATACAGCATATTGCTGTAAACTGCAATGCATTCTGGGGTCACGTGTTGGTTTGACTCAAATTTACAGAATATTGCTGTAAATTGGCCCTTCGTAATTTAAAAAATACAGTTATTTACTGTAATCAGAGAATACAGGGAAATTCTGTAAATTGAATTACAGTAACACTACTGTAAGTTTTACAGTAACTGGCTGGCAACCCTGCTGCCAGTATTATACTGTAAAATTTACAGTAATTTTTTAACAGTGTAAGTTATCAAGACAATTACATTAAGTTACTCCAACTTAATTTTTTTAAAAAAAAGGCCAATTAACGCAGAAATTTGAGTTTATATTACAGACGATATTAAGTTGATGTTAACGATCAACATTAGTATGTCAACACAACGCCACAAAATAATGTTTGCGACTTAAAAACAATTTAACTTGCAACCAGGCATTTATTTAGTAACAGTTACTTTTTAGAGTCGGTTTGTGTGTCAGTGCTCGGGTCTCGAGTGTTTCTGCTCATCCGATCAGAAGAGTCTCCATGATATTCTGCAGCGAGAGACAGCGATAGCTCGCAGGATCACTAAAGGCAGGCATTAGACTCACTCTTCACTTCACTGATAACAGAGCCTTGAGAAACACTTCCAGATATTTAACTAATCACACAGAAACAGCCTCAGCATGTGTGTGTGTGTGTGTGTGTGTGTGTGTGTGTGCTTTCAGCATACCATTCTGTAATTCTCCCATTAAACTGGAGCTGTTTCATTTACGAATCACATCTTAATTAAGTCCATAAAACACCCAATCAGAGTCACGCGGTCGCAAGAGTTCATCCAGACCGCAGGAAACGCTCAGCGTCGGTAACTTCATCCGGTCGCCACAGAGAACCCAAAACCCCCATAATACAGCACGCAGAGAGAGTTTACCCACGATGCACCACAGAACGGCACAGCATGCCTGAGCCTCGGGCTGCCAAACGCCAATCAATTATTCATCCGCTCTTCATCCTGTCTTCCTCCTCTCCCTCATGGTTCTGGCTTCATCATGCATACTTAAAGCTGAGGGACGCTGTGCACGGAAAACATCGTAAAAAACATAATGACTCTCTTTATGAAAAACCCAGACACTTGCACGCTAAAGACAGCAACGATGGATAAGAACGCATGAGATCCGGTTTACGGCGATATTGACGCTTGAGATGGAACACAGCGAAATGGATCCGCCTCGGTGATCAATCAATGCTTGCAATGTCAAATTTTCTCAACTAGAACAGACCGTCTCTTTTGGTTCAGCTCCACGTCCCATCAAACATCCCTTTAGTGATCAGGATGTTTCTTGATGGGAGCTTGTAGTGTGCAGCATCTTTACTAAATTAAAATTGTGGAACGCTCTTCCAGTCACTATCAGATCCATCAAATCCTTAACGGTTTTTAAAAGCTATGCTAAAATCACATTTGATTAATTCCGATTATAAATCCCAATGATGGTGAGTGTTGTTAAATGTGTGTTATGTGTGTGTTTTATATTGTTGATCTGTTTGTATCTATATTTCTTGCTCTCTTTGGGCATTTGTGAAGCACTTTGGCACAACTAACGTTGTATTAAATTGGTGCTATATAAATAAAAAATACAATACAATACAAAACTAGGCCTTAAAAGTATGTACTTCACCAGTGGAGGACATATTCTGAGTGCACAAATAGACACGCGTCAGTGTTTGATACTGTCAGAGGTGTAAAAATGACAATAAAATATATCGATGTAGCAGAATTCAGTATAATTTGCTACAATATTGTTATTATTTATATTATTCTTGTTTTATTTAGCTAAAATAAAATGTATTTTATTTTTGTGTAAAAAATAAAAAATACATAAAATAAAATTTAATTTAATTAAAATTAATTAAAAGCTGGAGGGACCATCAAACTTGAACAAAAGCTAAAATAAATTTAAAAAATCCCATTATTTAATTATTATTATTATTATTATAAATATTAATAAAGTAAATCAAAATGAGAAAATATAAACCAATTGTGAACAAGTTTATTTATAAATTTTATTTAAGAAATGTTGTTGTTGTCATCAAATAAAATAGTTGTCGAAGCATATGTTTAATATAAAATAAATAAATACAATTATTTATTATAAAATAATAATAATTGTTATTATTTTATTGTTATATAATTATAGTAGTAGAATAATAAATCATAATAAAATGAATAAAAATAATAATATTTGAAGCAATTGTCAACAAATTTATTATTTATTTAAGTCAAAGCATATATTTAAAATATAAAATAAACAAATAAATAAAAATGATAAAAATAATTATAATAATTATTATTAGTAGTATTATAAATCATAAAATAAACAAAAGTATTTTAACCAATTGCGAACAAATTTGCTCATTTTATTTTATAATTTATTTGTATTTAAGTCAAATCAAATATTTAAAATAGAAAAACAAACAAATAAATAAAATAAATCAGCATTTGGAAGACATTTTACCCGTTAAAAAGGCTAAAAAATAATTATAATAACAAATATTATTAATAGTAGTATTTTAAATCATAAAATAAATCAAAACAAAAGTATTTTAACCAATTGCGAACAAATTTGCTCATTTTATTTTATAATTTATTTGTATTTAAGTCAAATCAAATATTTAAAATAAAAAACAAACAAATAATTAAAATAAATCAGCATTTGGAAGAAATTTTACCCATTAAAAAGGCTAAAAAAAATCATTATAATAACAAATATTATTAATAGTAGTATTTTAAATCATAAAATAAATCAAAACAAAAGTATTTTAACCAATTGCGAACAAATTTGCTCATTTTATTTAATAATTTATTTGTATTTAAGTCAAATCAAATATTTAAAATAGAAAAACAAACAAATAAATAAAATAAATCAGCATTTGGAAGACATTTTACCGGTTAAAAAAGCTAAAAAATAATTATAATAACAAATATTATTAGTAGTAGAATTATAAATCATATAATAAATTCAAAAGTATTTGAACCAACTACAAATTTAGTTCTAATATCATGTAATGATTTATTTGTAATCGAGCATATTCTCTTCTGTTTGTATTAGCATCGCTTCATAATTCATTACTCGACTGTCACACAAGTGCTGCGGCAGCTTTGTTTTACCGTACACTAACTGCAGTCTCAGCACTTTATTATCATGGGAATTCAGTCTGTTGAGGACAAAATATCAAAGGAGCAAGATTCGGTTCTTCTGCTTTTCCCTTGTCCCTTCAACACGCACGGAAAACCCCGCAGGAGCAAAACCCGGATCGCACTCTCAACGCACGCTCTCCATCCAAGTGCCGGGAAGTCTGGGGCTGGAAGCGTGGATGTTTATGTGCAACAGCTCCCACTATAAAACAGTGGGATAATTAAAAGTCTCTTCGGCTCTGGCAGAATTTCAGATCCCTCATATCGACGCTGCACTTTCTAATTTTTACTCTTTCATATTTCAGGGATAATCCCACACGTCTGGCTCCGGTTTTGCTGACCATGTTGTTCGGTTGTCTTAAACAGACATGAAATGATGTTAGCATCTGCTCCGTCTCGTTCTGCGTCTCGCTGCTCCAGTCCTTTAGGGAGCGAGCTGTAATTATACCAAACACAGATTTTACTCATTAAACTTTCTTTCTGCCTGCTGGAGAGCAGCCCTGCGTTCACGTTCTGCAGTCCCAGTGTGATCTCATTAGTTTTTGAAGGTACGATATGAAAAGTTCTGCACAATTTCAGACTCTTGGATCAATAGCAACAGAAACAGCATCTAAAATTATAAACCAATGACCAACACTTTACAATAAGGGTCCACTAGTTAACATGAACGAGCACTGAGAAACTTAAATATGTGATTCAGATGAGATTCTACTCTCTCTACTGCCGGCGACAACGAAGATGTTAAATTCTTTGTGTCTTTTTTAAAAAATTTGAGCGTTCCAATCAGACTTTGGTGGGCGGAGCTAGTGTAAATAGCGGTTGACAACAAAGCATGCTATTTACACTTAGTGTAAATAGACACTCCGAATTTTTCATTTCAATGAACTCACAATTCTAAGGCAACCACTTAACTTACTTTTTAAGGTAAACCAACAATAATATTTTACAGTGCATGAAATAACAATGAACAGTTTAAAATAAAATAAAATAAGATTTAGGAAGATATCTTACCTAATAATAATAATAATAATAATAATAACAACAATACATTTTTAAAATCCGAATTTGAAAGACATTTAGCCATTAATAATAATAATAATGATAATAATAATAATGATGATAAGATGATAATAATATTATATTATTATTTCTTTTATAAATAATAGTAAAAAAAGGGATTTGCACCAATTGTGCAATAAGGTTAGTTAAAATAAAAAAATTTAAAAAATCATATTTAGGAAGATATCTACCTAATAATAATTATTATTATTATTATTACAAAATTATTATTATTTCTTTTATAAATAATAGTAAAAAAAAAGTGATTTGCACCAATTGTGCAATAAGGTTAGTTAAAATAAAATAAAATAAAATGAAAAAAAAAATCTGATTTAGGAAGATATCTACCTAATAATAATAATTATTATTATTATTTTTATTATTATTATTATTACTATTATTATTTCTTTTATAAATGATAGTAAAAAAAAGTGATTTGCACCAATTGTGCAATAAGGTTGGTTAAATAACTGGTTAACATAAACTAATGAAAAATACCTTTAAACTTCTTTTAATTTCAACATTTACTAATCTGACCAAACAAGAACTAACAGTGAATATTTCAAAATAAATAGAATAAATAGAATAAAATAAAATAGGAAGATGCCTTACCTAATAATAATAATAATAGTAGTAACATTAATAATAATAATAATTATATTATTTTGATTTAAATCTTATTAAATAAATAGAAGTTTCTCTGTCAGTTTAGGTCATTTTTTCGGTAACACTTTACAGTAAGTTTCATTAGTTAACATGAACTAATAATGAACTACACCTCTACAGCATTTATTAATCGTTGTTAATGTTAATTAAAACATTTTCTAATACATTATCAAAATCTTGTTAACAGTTAATGCACTGTGAACAAACAATGAACAACTGTATTTTCATTAACTAACATTAACGAAGATTAGTAAATACAGTAACAAATGTGTTGCTCATGGTTAGTTCATGCAGTAACTAATGTTTAACTAATGAACCTTATCAAGTGTTACTCATTTTTCTCCATGGCCTGCTCAGCTCTCGTGGAGTCCCACAGGGTTCACTCCTCGCACCCATGCTTTTTCCTCTGCATGGTGTATCCCAAATTTATTAGCCTCTGAAACCAACGCAGCATCTGTTTTTGCATGCCTAGATGACGTGAAAATGCAGTGTCTTGCTCCTTTGACCTCATCCTGCATTAAAAAGTCGGGATCATTCACATTTGAAAAACAAATAAATTCTGTGATTAGTTCTTGCTCTTTTCAGCTCCGTCTTCTCTCCGAGATTAAATCCTAAGAAAACATTAGAGATTGCGATCCATGCGCTTATTACATCTCGCTCGGATTACTGCGACTCTCTTTACTACGGCATGTCCAAATCCCCGTGGAGCGAGATCAGATCGGCACAGTCTCTAACTGCTTCTAAATCCTTTTTTTTCCTTTAGCGTTTAACTCATTTTGAGCGTCGGGTATGAATGTATGGTTTGCTTTTCTGCTGTTTCTGTTCAGCCGTGTTTGCTGTGTGTAAATGTGCTATATAAATAAAACCTTAACCTTAAAATAAAGTTCGAAAGTCAATAATACATTATTAAAATCAAAAGTTAATGTGATTCAATGGACCTGGACGAACACTGAACAGTTGTATTTGTATCACTGACAGAATTAACACTAAACATTCCAGTGATGTGATCATGTGATCATGTGATCATGTGATCCCGATGAGGTTGGTCTTTCAGAAACGACACACATGCTAATGCAGTGCATGTTCAGACAGTGGGGCTTTCTCCGCGGGAGATGAATATTCATGAGCACCTGCACTTTTACACACTAACGCCGCCCACGCCGCGTGTGTTGGGCTGCGATGCGGGACACTCACACTACACTGATGCTGTCCGACTGTCAACAAGGTCCAGCAGTGATTTCAGTATCGTTCATGTAGTATTTACTCATATTGTCAGTTTTCACTGTAGTTTGTTATATGCTTTTGTCCTTTTAAATAGGTATATATATATATATATATATATATATATATATATATATATATATATATATATATGTTTATGTGTGTTATGCTTTTGGTCAATTTTTAAATTAAAAATAATATTAAAATATATTAAAATGAACATTTCTATATAATTTTATTTTTATTTGAGCTTTAGTGAATTTGTGTTCTTTAATAGTTTTTATATTTCTATTTCGCTTCAATTCATTTTTATTTCAGCTTTAGTCATTTTGTTATGTGCTTTTGCCCTTTTTAAGTTTTTTAATATTTCTGTTTAACTTTAATTTATCGTAATGTCAGTTTGAGTAATTTTAGTCATTTTGTTATGTGATTTTGTTCGTTTAAGTTTTTTTATATTTCTATTTAACTTTAATTTTATTTTTCCATTTTAGTCACTATGCGATTTTGTGCTTTTTAGAATAGTTTTAATATTTCTATTTAGCTATTATTTATTTTTATTTCAGCGTAAGTTATTTTATGCACTTTTATCCTTTCTAATAGTTTTTTATTATTCCATTTATATTTAATTTGTTTTTATTTCAGCTTTAGTAATTGTTATGTGATTTTGTGCTATTTAATAGTTTATATATTTCTATTTAACTTTAATTTTACTTTTTATTTTTCAGTTTTAGTCACTCTATGCGATTTTGTGCTTTTTATAATAGTTTTTATATTTCTATTTAGCTTTAATTTATTTTAATGTCAGTTTTAGTCATTTTAGTCATTTTGTTATGTGATTTTGTTTGTTTAAGTTTTTTTATATTTCTATTTAACTTTAATTTTATTTTCCCATTTTAGTCACTATGTGATTTTGTGCTTTTTATAATAGTTTTAATATTTCTGTTTAGCTTTAATTTATTTTATTTCAGCGTAAGTCTTTTTTATGCACTTTTATCCTTTCTAATAGTTTTTATAATTCTATTTATCTTTAATTTATTTTTATTTCAGCTTTAGTAATTGTTATGTGATTTTGTTTTATTTAATAGTTTATATATTTCTATTTAGCTTTAATTTATTTTAATGTCAGTTTTAGTAATTTTAGTCATTTTGTTATGTGATTTTGTTTGTTTTAGAAGTTAGTTTATATTCCTATTTAACTTTAATTTTATTTTTATTTTAGTCACTATGCGATTTTGTGCTTTTTATAATATTTTTAATATTTCTATTTAGCTTTAATTTATTTTTATTTCAGCGTAAGTCTTTTTTATGTGCTTTTGTCCTTTCTAATAGTTTTTTATAATTCTATTTATCTTTATTTTATTTTTATTTCAGCTTTAGTAATTGTTATGTGATTTTGTGCTATTTAATAGTTTATAAATTTCTATTTAACTTTAATTTAATTTTTTTATTTTTCAGTTTTAGTCACTCTATGCGATTTTGTGCTTTTTATAATAGTTTTTATATTTCTATTTAGCTTTAATTGATTTTAATGTGAGTTTTAGTAATTTTAGTCATTTTGTTATGTGATTTTGTTTGTTTTAGAAGTTAATTTATATTCCTATTTAACTTTAATTTTATTTTTATTTTAGTCACTATGCGATTTTGTGCTTTTTATAATAGTTTTATATTTCTATTTAGCTTTAATTGATTTTAATGTGAGTTTTAGTAATTTTAGTCATTTTGTTATGTGATTTTGTTTGTTTTAGAAGTTAATTTATATTCCTATTTAACTTTAATTTTATTTTTATTTTAGTCACTATGCGATTTGTGCTTTTTATAATAGTTTTAATATTTCTATTTAGCTATTATTTATTTTTATTTCAGCGTAAGTTTTTTTATGCACTTTTGTCCTTTCTAATAGTTTTTTATAATTCAATTTTTTCTTTAATTTATTTTTATTTCAGCTTTAGTAATTGTTATGTGATTTTGAGCTATTTAATAGTTTATATATTTCTATTTAACTTTAATTTTAGTTTTAGTCACTCTATGCGATTTTGTGTTTTTTACATTTCTATTTAGCTTTGATTTATTTTAATGTCAGTTTTAGTAATACCTTTGATTAACAATAACACTGAAGTCCAGCAACCAAACAGCAAAGGATAAATGATGTTGTGCAATTCTAGAGTTTATTTCACAAGCGTATGATTATGAACAGAAAGGATTGTTTACTGTGTTTTACACACATGTCGTTTGCTAAACAGTTTTTTTTTAATCATTTAAAGTGGAGACTTATAGAAGCTTACTGATGCGTTTTAATTGCTTCAACAATGCTAGTAGGCCGTGTCTATTTCTCTGGGTCAAACACTCCTCATTTCAAATCTCTAAGTAGGAAGTTGGAAATTTCAAGTTCAAGATCAGCGCGATCAATCCTGCAAAATAAAGTCTAGTCACAGTGGCGGATCCCTGAATCAGGATCATCGGAGAACATCGGGACTTACAGATGTACTGGGCTGAACTGTGTTACGAGCTCAGCTGTAGAGCACTTCAGCCGTGAGGGTTTATTGATATATCCACACACAGACACACACACACACACACACACACACTTGCCCACAGCAAGCAGCACGTTAACGCCATTAGCATGTCATTAAGAAGCAGATGAGAGCCCAGATGCTGCGTGCTTCAGCCTTCCAGCGCCCTGCGTGTGAAGACATGAGCTGAATACCCACAAACACGAGAGCTTCACGTCTGTTCGGCCCGTTCACACCGAGGACGAAATAGTTCTAAACATTGCTCTAAATGTAAAAGAACACCACAAATAACTGCACCGAGAAACAATATAGTTGGAATCACTTTTTCTCCAGCTGATGAAGGATAAAAACATTGACAGCCAATCAGAATCCATCCTGCTTTAAAGAGCGCGAGCATTTCAAGCGACAAAACTAATTCAGGAGAAAAGATTCTACATGGAATCTTAAAGGGTTCCGTCAGATATAGAATCTTTTAGGGGTTCCCATCATGGGATAACTCATGGGATAATTATTTTTTCTTTTTTTTTTAAATTTTAGCAAACATACTTTATCACTAATATCACTAGAAACATTGAGTTAAACATACAGTAATGGCCAAAAGTGATATCTGTTGTTAATGACAAGTGTGATTAAACCATTAAGATATGAGGAAAATATTTAATATTTTTTAAATATTTAAAAAACAACAACATTGACAACAACATGATCAGATATCAGGGACGCAGGAGAATTACTACCAACTTAGCCTGGATGAGAACACACATAGAAGAACTCAAACTGAGGGCTATATGTACACAGAGTCACTAAAGCGCTGAACAAGGAACAGGTGAATCAAATCAATCAATCAATGAGTCGCTATGACACCAAAAGAGAACTTTCTAGAAACCATGGAAACAGAAAGGAGACACAGGAAACAATAAGTTACAAACTGATGCTGCGCCTCAGTTCGCCTACTTATACTACATCTTATAAGTATGTACTGTTTTTGTGAAGAAAAAGTACATACTTTTGAGTGTGTAGCAGAAGAGCATGCAAGCTTTGGGACATACGGACTGTACGCAAAGACCCGCCCCCTTTAGTTACTGTTGCTATGTCTGCTCTCACGCCACACATCATGTTCTCACGCACACATACATCATGGAGCAAAGACAACGTGTCGACAGACGTATGAAACAGTTTCATATTTAATATATCGTAATTTTTTTAAGAAGTTTAATCGATAAATAGCGTCTAGTGTGTGTTTAATGTGTCGCTGGAGCTCCTCGTGAAGCGATCATCTCTTAGTTCATTTATAGCATCAAATAAACATGATGAACATCAGAAGGAATGTTGTTTCAACGTTCATCTACTAACTCCCCAGACCGCTTTTACGGATAAAATGTCGGACCAGAACGAAACCCTTTCATCTGATGGGTCAAACCGCCCTGTCTTCTTTACAGCATTAAAGAGTCGCTTCGGCCCGAACTCTTGCTGTCACCAAAGAAATTTGAGTTGAAACATCTGAGATGAAGTTTATACCTGTAATGAAACATAAATTGGGGACCTCCCGAGCCATAAAACAGCAAATACAATTTTCCACTGGGAAAGCGAGCGAAGAGTTATTTTGTGTTGCATTTCTCATGAAGTTGTGTGAAACCCAACCGATTGCTCTTGTTACTCTTGATGTAATCAATAAATTGAGTTTCCTTTTCTCTGGCGCTGGGATCTGATTCGTCCCTCCAGACTCCATTGATCGCCTCATCCTTTGGAAGCTTTCTTTGGAAGCGCTTGATTTCAAAGCATTAAAGAAGGAGGTGAGGCGGGGTGGAGAAACACGGCGATATAGAGCGAGAGAGATTTCACACACACGTCAATTCTCTCACGACCTCAACGAAATACACAGTCATCTGCACGAAGAAATGCCCCTAAAATCAGATCCATCCAATTCTTTAATAACATCTCAGGAGGGCCATTATTGGGAGAGAGAGAGTCATTACACCTCACTGAGAGAGTCATCAAAGTAATGCCTCACAGACAGAGACACTACAACACGACTTCACAAGAGTCTCTACAATACCTCAAGTGCTCCTATGTCATGAGAATTCAACTTTTCATTGATCTTTTTAAAGAAAACTTGAGTGTGCTATGCATGTTCACATGCTTTAACTTCAAAGTGCCCTATTATGTTATTTTAAAGCTTCCTAATTTTCTTTTGGAGACTTATACAACAGGCATCCAATATGAAAAAACCCCCACAGATTTTTGTATAATATAGATTGGCACCTCATTTCTCTGAAAATGATTTGTTCAAAGATTCACACTAAACCTCTCCTCTCTGAAAGCCTGCTCTGCTCTGATTGGTCGACTGCTTACAGTGTGTGTCGGAAATGAAACACCCATTACCATATCTTGATTCACTGCGATTTGCTTCGGCAGCTTCTCGACATGAACAACATGAACCAAACTCTTCCAGTCTCAGAAACAAGTACAGCGTTTGAGGGCGGGGCAAAGGAGACGCCGTTCGCCGGCAGCCAATGAGAACCACAGGCTGGAGTTATGCAAATGTGTTACATTGTTGCATAGGTGTGTAACAGGAAGTGAGACTGGAATTACTGACGACTCGTTCCAGCATTTCAGAATCACTTTCTTTTAGGAGACAAAAACTTTACTTCTCACGCACTTTGAAACGGCATGAAAGGCGAAAAAGAACGTAAATGATTTTTATTGTAAGTACAGAGTTATAGATGTAATAACAGTCCATAGAAGATGTGGCTCCACTTTAGTTTAAGGTGTCAGTAATTATACATTTACTACATGTACTTACTATAGGGTTAGGGTGATGGTTTAGTGGAGGGTTAATTGCATGTAATTAAACAATTTCTAGTTAATACTATAGTAAATACATGTAACATATGTAACAATGACATTGTAAAATAAAGTGTTACCAAAGATATATATGTTGTCAACAAAGCAAATCTTTAATTGTAACTAGAATACGTTCTTATTTATATTTATTATCATACATTTAGAATTAGTTTTGGCTTTTGTAAAATGGAAATAACATGTTTTTTTACACGCAAAAATAAATAAATATGTAACACTGCCGATAAACACTACCATTCAAAAGTTTGGGGTCAGTAAGATATATATATATATTTCTAAGATAAAGAAATTAATACTATTATACAACAAGTACATATTAATTTTTTTTTATTTCAAATAAATGTTGTTCATTTGAACTTTCTATTCATTACATTATCCTAAATGTATCAATTTACACAAAAACATATAAATGTCATAAATTTCTGAAAGATCATGTGACTCTGAAGACTGGAGTAATGATGCTGAAAATTCAGCTTTGATCACTGGATATAAATTACATTTTAACATATATTCACATAGAAAACAACTATTTTGAATTGAAATAATATTTCATAATATTGCTGTTTTTTATTCAATATTTTGAATAAAGTTGCTGCCTTGGTGAACATAAAAGAAACTTCTTTCGAAAATGTTTTTATAAGGGAATCATCACAATTGACCCTTCACTGGCACTTTGATTGACAGGCGATCTGACCAATCATAACGCCGAATCTGTCATTTTGTCCGTCAAAGCGGTCAGGGGAGTCAGTAGATGAACGTTGGTGAACTTGAATCACGTCTTGAAACAACATTCCTTCTGATGTTCATTCATGTTTATTTGATGCTATAAATGAACTAAGAGATGATCGACACATTAAACACACACTAGACGCTATTTATCGATTAAACTTCTTAAAAATATTACAATATTTTACCGTTTCATACGTTGTCAGTGTCCTCTTGTATTTTTCACTGCGTGAGAACATGATGTGTGGCGTGAGAGCGCATAGCAACAGTAACTAAAGGGGGCGGGGCTTTGCATATTTACAGTTTTTCCATTATATTTCTTCAATAACTTATTACTGTTTGAAAGGCAGGTGGTCCCTCACAGTTCAGCACCACGGACAGCAACCCACGCTCTAAAAATAGTCACGGGATCCTTCCTGAACGCTCTTAAAGATTAAAGCAGCCATACGCCACATTCCAGCCATTTCCCTAACCCTCCAAGAGACAAGTCTCTCTCGTTTAAGTCTCTGAAGAAACCGAGGGAGCCTCCACAATCCGTCTGTCAGCGCCACCGGAGGCCATAACGATTATGAATGGGCAATAAGACACAGCTGCGCGTGGCCACGTGGAGACCCCGCTTCTCTCACGAGCCAAATGTCACAAAGCCGTAAAACAGCAACTCGTATATATTAACCGGAGAATATAGAAATATGTGAGGGGACGAAAACCTTTTTAGAAAGGTGAACGCTGAGGAGAAACGGATCCACATCATAAGATAAGAGAGAGACTTCTTTACCTGCAACATCTGAGCATGAATGCCTTTTTATACTGTACTTGTTCACATTTCTGTTCTACTGTTTTTGAATTTTTGTCATTTAGCAGACGCTTTTATCCAAAGCGACTTACAAGGGGAGCATTTAGGGGTCAGGTGACTCGCTCAAGGGTTCTTTAGTCATGGTATCGAAGGTGGAGAAAGTGCTGTTCATTCACAATCCCCACTTTCAATTCCCGCCGGCGTGGGAATCGAACCGACAACCTTCACGTTACAAGCCCGACTCCCTCACCACTAGGCCACGACTGCTTTTTATTCTCCTGCAGCTCATATGTGACGCACGCGAGAGACAGACAGGAGAAGAACAGAAGGAGTGAGCACTAACCCCTGAAGACCATGTTTCAGAATGTGTAAAGAACGCACGCGAACCCTCGGGGAGTTCTAGAGTTCAAAACAGACAGACGCAGCGCACTGGAACGGAACAGAACGCGGTGACCGGGGCGTTGCTATGGTGGTCGCTTCAAATCAAAAGTGTTGATCTAGTCTGTGAACATGGCTCGTGCCAATGTGAGTCTGTTGGATTTGTTTCGCCTGATTTATCGTCCAGCTGATGATCCCCGAGTAAAGTCATGTGTGATTTGAGGAATCGCTTACGAGCTGCAGGACACGCTTAAAAGCCCTAGTTCACCCAAAAATGACATTTCTGTCATTCATTAGTTACTCACCCTCACGTTTTCCCCAAACCTTCGTTCATCTTCGTAACAAAAATGAAGATTTTTTTTTTTTTTGATTTTCGCGCGCAAGTTTAAAATATTCCGTGAGTTTTTCAAGGCGACCGTTATTTAGAACGAGTCGCTTCATTGTTTCCATGGTGACGCGTCATCGCTTGTCACGTGACACACGGCAGCCACAATAGCCCTGTATGACTGATGATCTGCTTTTATTTCCTTTTTTCTTTTTTATTCAAAATATTAACACATTTGACGACTATAGCATGAAATATCTGAAATTCCGATTGTCAAAAATGTGCAAGTGAATGTGTTTCGCTGTTTAAACACCTTTATAATGATCGCGTTAGTTGAGAAATACGCGTCGCCGTGTTAGTTTGCGCGGCACTACGGAGAATCGCGTCTGTTGGATTTACAGCACGTGAATTCATCCACTTCTCCCGAAATACATGAAAGTAAGTGAGCCGGTGAACGGAGAGAGTGAACTTTAAAGTGACTTACACAATGTGTATCTGATATGAATAAAACGTGTCGTCTAATTATTATGGAAATGATTGTTATTGGCGCTTCCATAGACATCAGTGTGTATTTTAACAAACTCCAAATGTATTGTTTTGTTAGTAGTTATGCGCATTTAAATGTCTGAAACCTAAAAACAAACATTATGTGGTTGAAAACACTGCATATTTGTGATATATTGACAGCGCTGAGCGCGTCTGTCACTGGCTCAGCGCCAGAGAACGCGCGAAAAACTTTTGAATTTGGCAGTTGATCACGTGATGCGCTGAACGTTCTGATCACACCGGTGTGATCGTACGCGTCAAAGGGTTAATCTTCCATGGAAAGCAAAAAAATTACCACATTCAAGTACTGCAGTGGTTCAATCTTAATGTTATGAGGTGATGAGAATAATTTTTGTGAAACGCACATACTGACTAGTCGTCAGTAATTCCAGTCTCACTTCCTGTTACACACCTATGTAACAATGTAACACATTTGCATAACTCCAGCCTGTGGTTCTCATTGGTTGCCGGCGAACAGCGTCTTTTTGCCCCGCCCTCAAACGCTGTACTTGTTTCTGAGACTGGAAGAGTTTGGTTCATGTTGTTCATGTCGAGAAGCTGCCAAAGCAAATCGCAGTGAATCAAGATATGGTAATGGGTGTTTCATTTCCGACACACACTGTAAGCAGTCGACCAATCAGAGCAGAGCAGGCTTTCAGAAAGGTGAGGTTTAGACAGTCTGAATCTTTGAACAAATCATTTTCAGAGAAATGAGGTGCCAATCTATATTATACAAAACAAACAAAAAAATAACGACTTTATTTAACAATTTCTTCTCTACCCTGTCATTCTCCTACGCAGTTGACGTAGTGCTTCCGTCGAATGCCAGCTCAGTATTGGCCGATGCTGGTCACGTGAGCATGTGTGTGATGCTGATAGGAGCCGGCCAATAAAAGTTGCATCCCAAATGACACAGTTATGCACTTATCTGTGTAGTGTGTGAATTGTATAAGGTTATTTTGTCATTTTACAACAGAGTCTGATAGCCCCTCCCCCTCCAATACGTAATTAAAGTTGCGACAGTTGAGTGCATGAGGGGCCAGTTTACATATCACGTCTTTTGTGCGTACAAACTCTGACTTTGAATGTCTCATCGTCCAGACGGAGCCCTTGGATACGTTTTGTGAAATTCTCCGTGGTGCACCCAAACACTGAAGGAGTTTGTTTTTTTCTTCTCCATAAATAAAATCTTGTACTACAGCAACTGCAAGGGCGATGGAAATCCATTGAAACTTCCCTGTAGTCGTGGAGAAAGCTGTTCACGGTTGCACAGCAACGACAGACGCCACAGGAGACAGATATAGGAAGCGGCGTGGCCGCGGTTTCCACGCGTTTTTAGGCCCCTGAAGTGTCCGACATTCCACACTTTGTTTTTTTCCGTTCATTTAGTGGCTTATCCGGGTATTTAAAGAGCACTTTTTCTTTTTCGGAATTTTAAGAGTGAACACGCTATTTGCACTATTTATACTTCAAACTCGGATGTGCGTCATTGCTTGCGTTGCATAAGTGCCCACTACTGGCGGGAAGTTTAAACGGAACGCACTAACGCCCTTGGAATTAATTCATTATGGCCGATTTATTACTTAAACCCATTTTTATTTATGAATTTGTTTAATGAACCATTCTATATGCATTTAAGTTGTTAGAGAAAATTTATAAAGAAAATTACACAAACGGAAAAAAATATCAATAGCATTAACTTTGACTGTGAACATACGAGTATTAAGTGATTTCATCTCGACATGATAAACACTTTTATGTGATTAATTCTTAAAGAATTAATATATCAAAAGGTGTGTTCGACATCGGCAAGAGTAGCGCATGCAGTCGGACACTTCGCAAACGTCACAGCGGGACGTCGCAATCCCATTGAATTTTGGGATATAGAGCAGCTCGAAGTGTGTAGACCGCATCAAAATCGCGGGAATGAGGGTCTGTCCATATAACTTCGTTATTTTTGCATTAAACATTAAGATTGAACCACTGCAGTCTATTTTTCACTACTTCTCTGGACCTTGAATGTGGTCATTTCGTTGCTTTCTATAAAAAAAAACCTCTCGGATTTCATCAAAAATATCTTAATTTGTGTTCCGAGGATTTTACGGGTGTGGAACGACATGAAGGTGAGGAATTAAAGACAGAAATGTCGTTTTAGGGTGAACCAACCAACCTCAAGTTGAATTGGTATGGAAAGGGGATTGTTTTAAATACATAAGACGAATGAGCAGTGGTACTTGCCTCAGCAATCACGGCTAAAAAGCGAAGATCTCTGAGGCAAAGAGCGCAGAGTGAGCGCGCGCATCTCTCTCTCTCTCTTTCTCTCTCTCCCCCGCGCGCTCTCTCGCTTTCTCTCTCGCGCGCTCATCCGGACAGATTCTTCTTCTCTCTCCAGTGGATACTGCGGGGAACTCACGGATTGCCTGTAGGATGGATTGCTGAAAATTCGCTTTGCGAGATTATCCATTTATTTCTTTTCATTTCCGTCCCGCCGCACTATCTCGTCTCCATCCATCCATCCATGTGTCCGGACGGGTTCTGATTCGGACAGAATGCGGATCCTGGTGTTGATTCCGCTGCTGTGGGGACTCAGTGAAGGGGCTTTTCCCAGCAGTGTCCAAATCGGTGAGTTACACTTCTGATACACGGACACTTTATTAACCCCACGAGGAATATCGCAGTGCAACAGATACACAGCGGTGCCTTTACAAGTAGCTTAAACAAATACAGTACAGTGTCTTAAAATAGGGGTGTTAAAGGCTATTTAAAATCATACCAACCTAAAGAAGCTGAAATGGCTTTGTGTTGGGGGCTTTCACCTCATTGGACTCTAAAAAGCACCAAATTTGGCCATTTACAAACCAAAGAACCATGAGCAGAGGACTCGGGGGACCAAATATAAAAGTTTGGCCAATGAAAACCTCATATTGGTTGAGCACTGCTCTTAAAATTTGGGGACGGACACGTCGCTCAGAGCCAAAGCACCCTAGCATGGTGTGAATTTTTCCTTAAATGTGATATTGAATGGGTTTACAGTTGAAGTGGAGCGTGCATGAGTTGTGCTGGTGTGTGTGTGGTCATCATGATGAAGATTGTGGTCTAAGTGCATCCTCGTCAGTTCAGGGCATCACTGCAGTATTCTGGATGACCTCTTCCCAATCAAAGTTTCACCATATTTGCAGATTAATATCAACAAACCACTATGCATGCCCACCCTCTCTCTCTCTCTCTCTCTCTCTCTCTCACACACACACACACACAGTTCCCTCTCTTTTTGCAGGATGTGCCTTGTGTGTGTGTGTGTGTGTGTTCAGTCACTGCATTGCTCATTGAGATGGAGAGTCTCACGCCATAATGAGATGCAGCCGCTGACTTGTGCGCCTTTGACAGCACTGCCGATAAAGTTAATACGCTAAATACGGACACACACATTCACTCGCAGAGATGCACTAATGACATTTACATACCGCTGCAATGCAAACGCACAGTGCTCGTGTTGTTCCTCGCGCATAAAAGCACGTTGTGGGATCTCAAACGGCAGTTGAGCCAAAATGCCTATCAAAAAAGAGAGAATAATTAGAGAGGATGGGATGACGCCGGCCCTGCCAAGTGCAGACGTGCCTGCTCTGGTGACACCGACAACAAATGCCATCTTCCGCACAGATCATTTCCATGATTAAAGGGATAGTTCACTCAGAAATGAACATTTAACTCACCTTTATGTTGATCCACACCTGCGTGGCTTTCTTTATTCTGTGGAGCACGAAACGAGATGTTTAGCAGAATGTTCACGCTGCTCTGTGTTGATCAGCCGTCCACTTTTTCCTAAATACGCTGTTTACTTTGTTGAATTGTCTCATCCTTTTACCACACACAGAACAATCTGACCTCATTTAAAAAAAGGTCAAATTCACATAATAGGCTGGTCGTTATATGATATACTCAAAATTGGGGGAAAAAAATGGTGTCTTAGATCTCATTCACACTTGTGTATAAAAGATTGGATGTCACTGGCGTTTGACAGTCGAGGACACGTGAGAGCCAGTGGTGTTTAGAGTTATGGACGTGCCAAATATGAATTTAAACGCAATGAGATTGCAGAGCTGCGGCCAAGAGGTTTTGTCGTGAAAGAAAAACAGTGTAAACAAGGACAGAATTTTCCATTTTAGGGTGAACTGTTCTTTTAAGATGCATAAGCCGGATTTTATTTGTTTATTATTTACAATTAAAGGATTTGTTCACATCAGAATTTTAATGTCCTGATAACTCACTCTCCTCCACCACGTCATCCAAGATGTTCATGTCTTTCTTTCTTCAGTGGAAAAGGTTTTTGAGGAAAACATTCCAGGATTTTTCTCCATATAGTGGACTTCACTGGGGTTCAACGGGTCTAAATGTCCGTTTCAGTGCAGCTTCAAAGACTCTACATGATCCAGACGAGGAATAAGAGTCTGATCTAGAGAAACCGTTGGACATTTACTAAAAAAAAATAAACATTTTATACTTTTTAACCACAAATGCTCGTCTTGCACTGATCTGTGATGCGCCACACAGGACGTAATCATGCTGGAAAGGTCACGTGTGACTTAGATGGAAGTACAAATCTAGTGTTTACAAAGTGAACGTGCAAAGACTAAGTTAAACGACCTTTACAAAAAAAGGTTTTAAAACAACAATGTCTGACGATTTTGAAGTTGAAGGAGAAAACGAGATGGAGTTTTTCACCTTTCCAGCATGATTACGTCATGTGTGGCGCATCACGGATCAGTGCAAGACGAGCATTTGTGGTTAAAAAGTATATAACTTTTATATTTTTTAGTAAATGTCTGATGGTTTCTGTAGATCAGACTCTTATTCCTCGTCTTTGAAGCTGCACTGAAACTGAGATTTGGACCCGTTGAACCCCATTGAAGTCCACTATATGGAGAAAAATCCTGGAATGTTTTCCTCAAAAACCTTCATTTCTTTTCCAACCGAAGAAAGAAAGACACGAACATCTTGGATGACGTGGAGGAGAGAGAATTATCAGGACATTTTAATTCTGAAGTCAACTAATGCTTTAACCATTGTAGTGCTTCAACCCTAAACTTATTTCAGTTCGTTGTGAAGGCAACATTTAGATTGTTTAATTTCAATCAGCTTTTCTGTAACGGAAAACTGAAAAGAGATTTTAGAGCTACAGCCAAGACGATGATTCATGCAACAGTCGGGTTCCAGAAGTAAAAACTCCATTCATTTTCTCCATAGGGAAATAGATTTTTAACAATAACTCATAAACCTTTAAAGACAGAGCTACTGTGAGCTACAAGGTTGTTAATCGATAGTATTTGCTTCTATTGAACCCATCAGATTGCATTATTTCAACTTAGTTTTAAATAATTGTGTTTAACAGCAGAATTTGTGATGAAAAACTACATTACCCATGATGCTGTACAAAAATTCCACCAATCAGAGTAAAAATAATCCAAATGTGTCTAAAGATCACATTAGCTCCGCCCACTCCCATGAAACACTGTAAATTACACAATTGACCCTTCGCAAAGACCCGCCCCCTTTAGTTACTGTTGCTATGCGCTCTCACGCCACACATCATGTTCTCACGGAGTGAAAAATACAAGAGGATACTGATAACATATGAAACAGTTTCATATTTAAAATATCGTAATATTTTAAAGAAGTTTAATCAATAGCGTCTAGTGTGTGTTTAATGTGTCGCTGTCGCTCCTCGATCATCTCTTAGTTCATTTATAGCATCAAATAAACATGAATGAACATCAGAAGGAATGTTGTTTCAAGACGTGATTCAAGTTCACCAACGTTCATCTACTAACTCCCCTGACCGCTTTGACGGACAAAATGGGTTCAGGGTTATGATTGGTCGGATCGCCTGTCAATCAAAGTGCTGGCGAAGGGTCAATTAAGTCAGCCTCTCAAAATACTAAAATATAATTAGAGAGAGAGAGAGTGAACTCGGGGTGATTGGGACACTTTTTCCAAGTCATCTCAAAGGCAAAAAATGTCTCAATCACCCTGAATTCACCATATATATATATATATATATATATATATATGTCTGATTTTCAAATACTGTTTTTCTTCAAATCAACGTTTGTGATGTAATGATTCACCCCGTAGCTGAATGGCGGCTCATAGCGCTTTACCAAAGACTTCCTGAAAATCCCTATGGGAAGAATCAGCGCCGCTGAAAAAGGGTGCGGGCACTAATGCACTAGAGAAAGAAAAGCAGAAATTAATACAGAATTTTCCATTTCAGGCTGAACTTTTCCTTTGAGAAACATAAGCACCTCTTTCTCTTTCCTTTCCTCTTTGCGCTCACTCATTCTTTCTTCCTCTCACTCTTTCCAGGTGGGTTGTTTATAAGAAACACGGATCAAGAGTATACAGCTTTCCGTTTGGCCATTTTTCTGCACAACACGAGTCCAAACGCCACGGAAGCCCCGTTCAACCTGGTGCCACACGTAGACAACATCGAGACGGCCAACAGCTTTGCTGTCACCAATGCCTGTGAGTGAAAGATGTCAAACGCTGTGTCACACGGTCAGAGAAAATGAAAATGAGTGTGTTTCGAGTCACTGCAGTTTCTCAAGCTACTCGACTTCTTAAAGAGTGAGGAGTTTTGTTTGAGTGGCAGACTCAACCAGTGAAGTGAGTTCGAGGGCGGGACTAGCTGTTTGACTGACCAATGGCGGATGAGCTGGGAAGATCTGGGAAACCTGTTTGAAAACAGTTATTATTTTTTCACTTTTCATTCATTCAGTGCATACAAATAGAAAATTTGAGTCACTGTGTTTCATTACAGTTACATTTTAAATGGGTGGTAATCAGATTACAGTTCCATCTGAAAAGTGTTTTAGATTACCAAAGTGATTACTTTGAATTGTAAACAGAAATGGATGATTCTCGACTCTCGTTTCATTTCTGTTCAGAAGTTTCATACCCAAATTTTAATAATTTTCACAAAATAAGAGGGCTCATAAAAGTTGCATGTTATTTTTTTTAATCTAGTACTGTCCTGAATTTCACATAACAGAAGTTTACATATACACAAGACAAAATGAGTGAATTTATAAAAGTTGGCCAAATCAAAAACGTTCATGTTGAATCTGAAGTGTCCCGTCATTACTGCATGATCCACGACTGTTTTCACGTTGCTTGTGAGTCCATGTAATGGTAAAAAAGGTAATTGCGACTTTTTATCTCACAATTGTGTTTTATAAAATCAGAATTCGGAGATGTATACGCTCATAATTACAAGTTGTAAAGACAGAATTACGTGGCTTTTTTTCTTGCAATTGCGAATTCATATCTCAACTTCTTAGCTTGCAATTCTGACTTTTCTCAGTGTTACGAGTTTGTATCAGAATTTTGACTTTATAACTTGGAATTGCAACCGTATATCATGCGATTCAGAGAAAAAGAGTCAGAATTGACCCTTCGCAAACAGTTTGATTGACAGGTGATCTGACCAATCATAACCCCGAATCTGCCGTTTTGTCCGTCAAAGCGGTCAGGGGAGTCAGTAGATGAATGTTGGTGAAGTAGATGAATCACGTCTTGAAACAACATTCCTTCTGATGTTCATTCATGTTTATTTGATGCTACAAATGAACTAAGAGATGATCGACACATTAAACACACACTAGACGCTATTTACTGTTTAAACTTCTCTAAAACATTACGATATATTAAATATGACGCGTTGTCAGTGTCCCCTTTGCTCCGCGATGTATATTTCACTTCGTGAGAACATGATGTGTGGCGTGAGAGCGCATAGCAACAGTAACTAAAGGGGGCGGGGCTTTGCGAAGAGTCAGTTGTGAGATAAAACTCGCAATTACCTTTTTTGTGTGTGTTACATATTCATTAGTATTCTAAAGTATTTAAATTAAGTTACAAAACTTGGGTAATCCAACCTCGCGAATTGTATTCCGTAATCTGTCGTGAAATACGTTTTAAAAGTAGCCCTCCAGCTCTCGACCGGCTTTCAGCATGTCCATCTCTGGCCTTGTTAGGGTCGATTTCTTTTCGTTTCCCTGCGATTCAAGTCAGAAACAAAACAGGTTGCAGAGCACAAATGCCCTCTCTGCAGACACAGACGCGAATGCTCGAGCATTACAAGCCTGTTCACGTACTTAACATGCATTTTTGAGTACTGTAAAACCCCAGCACTCCACAGAGATCTTTTCCAATTAACGTAATCCACTTTATTCAATATGAAAATGTGTATCAGACTCCAGTACGCAGCCGCGCTCCTCTGGGAGTCTGCGGCTCATACCTGTATCTCTGATTGATTTTAGTGCAGTAGCGATCGATGCTGATAGGGCCGCAGGCACGCCGTGCTTCACTGGATGTCTATGAGAAAGCATCTAATTGGACATCAGGCTTTTAATTAATGTATTTATGTAAGCCTGACTTTTCTGTATGACGATTGCGTGAGCTTTGAGTTGGGCAGGCTCATTTCAAATGCTTTCTTGACTGCTGGATTTTGTAAATATTGTACAAGCAGATCTGACACTGATGAATTATTTCAGTGAAGTAATTAGTCTTAAAGAAGCAATGCATTAAACACACATTACGATTCTTCATCTCTAGTGGCATCAGATTGCAGGTTTCATTTAGTGTTATTTATAGTTTTAGTTACACTTTATTTTGTTATTATACATTTAAGTACTGAGTAATATTAAGTAACTACATGTATTTACTATAGGGTTAGTAATTATGTAATTATTATGCATAATTAAATTATGAATATTAAGTATGCATCATTTATAGTCATGTAACAATGTAAGAAAGTATCACTATTAATATTTAATTTTTTATGTCGACTTTTTAAATTTTAGTTCAATTTTATTATAATTCGGTTCAGAGCTTTTGTCATTTTCATTTTTAAATATTATTTTTTAGGTTTAATTTTATTTATTTTTTTCAGTTTTCAATTTCCAGTTCCATTTGTTTTCTACTTATTGCCATGGCAATAGTTCTCATTTTCTTTTAGTTTAAATTTTTACATATTTGAAAAATTTTTTTCTGTTAACAAAAATGGTTTTAATAGTTTTAGTTATCAGCTTAAAGTGAAAGATCCTTATTTCCGTATTGTGATGTACATCGATACAGAAAAAAAGGTAGGCAGGGACTTTTCTTTATGTGTCGGATGTTGATTGGCTGTTGTGGTGTGGGCGTGGCACTCAAACGCAGATGCAATTGAAGGGGCGGGGTTTTAGCCAACTAAATGATTGGAGAATTCTGCATACGTCACCAGAGAGACGTTTTCACCAGAAGAACCAGTTATGACATTGATTACATAATACAACAGATAAATTATTCATATGAAAGCTTAATTTCATACTGACTTCAAACTTAGAAACTTAGAGCAGCTCAAGAACTCTAAACAGCCAAAAATGGTTGTTGATAAGAACTTAAAGAGGTCCTTAAATTATGATTTCAGTTTTGTAGCCTCAGTTAGTGTGTGATGTTGCTGTTTGAGCAGAAACAACATCTGCAAAAGTTACGACGCTCAAAGTTTAATGCAAAGAGAGAGATTTTCTTTTACAGAAATCACTGTTTAAGGACTACAACGAGCTTCTTCCTGGGTTAGTGACATCACTAAGCCTAAAATTTACATAAACCCCGCCCCTGAGAACACTCAACAAAGGGGGCGGAGTCATGTTGGGCTGCTTTAGAGTTGTTGTAGTCGAGTGTTGTTCATTTTACGCCGGACCGCTTCACAAACGAGGGTCGATTCAAGGAAAAAAGAGGAACATGACGACACATGATCAACTCCACAGCAACTACATCCATTTATCCAGTAACCGTTCAGAAACTTCTTCCTGAGTCTCTCCATCCGTTTGAACACTTTCCTCATTTTGTCTGCGTGAGATTCTCCAGCTTTGTTGTTGTTGAGCTGTTAAAGCTCCGCCCTCTTCTGGAGCAGCGGCTCATTTGCATTTAAAGGGACACGCACAAAAACGGCGTGTTTTTGCTCAAACCCAAATAGAGGCGAATTTGAACCACTAGGGTTCACTGAAGGAACCACAGAAGAACCTCTATGCGTGTTTTTTTAGAGCAAGAGTCAGACGGGGACCAACAGAGTCGAGTCAATCCCTGTTTAACCCCTCTCCCGCTGGGCAGGAACCTCTTGTGCTCTTGCACCCTGGACGCCCAGCCTGAGTCTGCAGAATCTGCTGCTGTCTTGATGCAGCAATGTGTGTGTGTGTGTGTGTGTGTGTGTGTGTATCTCTGCCCTGGCTGCCTTCCAGCTCTTTTAGCCCTCATCAGCTGCGGAATACTGACAGCTTTGGGAATGAGGTGTGTGTGTGTGTGTGTGTGAGAGAGAGAGAGATAGATGGAGAGAAAGCGGGAGAGAGGTGAAGTTAATCGTTTCCCGCTCGTCTCCTCAGGCTGCAGGAGAGAATAAGGAGTGGAAAGGGTTTTCTCTTTTATCCTAACACACCTTTATCTGAGCACTTAAAAGCAGCGAGCAAAATCAATCTCTGAATGAGTTTCAGCTGAGAGAGGGAATGCGTGATGAATGGAATCAGGAGATGGAGGGATTTATTTAATGAAAGGGGAGGAATGAAGAAATTACGGGAATGATATGTTGTCAAATGCATAGCACAGACGGAGAAAACGGAGGGAACGGGAGGGAGGAGATAAAAGAGAAACGGGAGAGAGAGATAAATGGATGGGTGTGTCGTGACCTTTGTGCAGCAGTAAATGTTTAGAGGAAACACACGGAGAGAGAGAGAGTAAGAAAGATGAAGAGACTAAAAGATAAAGAAAAACAGAATCAACAGAATGATGGATAAGACATAAAAAGGATGTAGATGGATGATGAATGAAGTAAATGGACGGATGAACGGAACAATAGATAGATAGATAAAATAACAGATATCTATCTGTCTATCTGTTTGTCAGTCTGTCTATCACATGTAGGCTGATGTCAAGCTGGGCTTGTTTGCTTCAGCTGTAGTTTAATTGGGTTAATTTGGAGTTCAGTCCGCCCTGCCATCCTTACACACACACACATGCACACACGCACGCACGCACACATGCACACGCACACACACACACACACACATGCACACACGCACGCACGCACACATGCACACACACACACACACACACACACATGCACACACACACACACTCACACACACACACACACACATGCACACACACACACACACACACACACACACAGACACACACACACACACACACGTTGTGTTTTCATGTTTTATGGGGACATTCCATAGGCATAATGGTTTTTATACTGTACAAACTGTACATTCTGTCCCCCTACACTACCTCTACCCCTAAACCTACCCATCACACAACATGTTCTGCTATTTTACATTTTCAAAAAAAGATAATTCTGTATGATTTATAAGCTTGTTTCCTCATGGGGACCAACAAAATGTCCCCACAAGATCAAAATTTACTAGTGTTACTATACCTGTGGGGACATTTGGTCCCCATAACGTAGGGAATACCCCCCCACACACACACACACACACACACACACACACAGGTTTGTTTTGCTATCTTAGTGAGGACATTTCATAGGCGTAATGGTTTTTATACAGTACAAACTGTACATTCTCTCCCCTACACTAACTCGACTCCTAAACCTACCATCACACTAAACATTCTGCAGTTTACATCTTTAATAAAACATTGTTTAGTATGTTTTTAAAGCTATTTTAAATATGAGGACTTGAAATGTCCTCATAAAACATGTTTACGTCATAATACCAGTGTAATACCCATGTCATTATACACATTTGTGTCCTCATTAATCATGAAAACAAGCACACACACACACACACCTGCAGGCTGCCGAACTAATTTTGACTCAAAACTTCAAGACCTTATGAGGCTCTTTTGTCAGGGAATCATCATCATCATCTCGATGAGGCATCACAAACACCCAATAACCTGCCACAGCACACACACACAATCTCAACCTGCCCGCAGCCGTGTGTGTGTGTGTGTGTGTGTGTAGGTTAAACTTCATGTCTGCTGAATCACACAGCCAGGAGCTAAACTCCTCTGAGCTTCAGTCTCTCACTAAATGACGTGTGTTTGGTCTCTAGTTGAGTGAGTAATGCACAAACCTGTCTGTGACCTGTACTTGAGTATGTGTGTGTGTGTGTGTGTGTGTCTGATAGTCATTTTAAGTGTGTATGCATGTTGTGTAAATGTTTATCCATGTGTTGTTGGATCTTGATGTCTTGAGATGGTTCAATGAATCTCTTTACTGAGTCATTCATTTAGCCGCTCGCAGCGATTGTCTCGATGCATCAGAACGTGTGTTTGTGGATTAGAGTATCACGCGCTGGGGTTCTGTGTGCATTTCTACCAACAAAGACAAGAATTATATGTCTACTGTATGTATTGTGATCACAAACAGTATTTGGACAGTTAGTCAAACTTATGAAAACATGAAAATTCACTCATTAATTCCTCATGTGGTTCTACACCTGTAAGATCTTCGTTCATCTTCAGAACACAAATGAAGATATTTTTGATGAAATCCGATGGTTCAGTGAGTCTCTATTGATGAACACTTTCATACTAAAACATATTTAAAACAGGTCATGTGACCACAGTGGTTCAACTTTAATGTTATAAAGCGATGGGAATACTTTTTGTGCGGCAAAAAAACAAAATAACGACTTTTTTCAACAATATCTAGTGATGATCGATTTCAAAACATTGAAGCTTTACCAATTCTTTGTGTCAAATCAGTGGTTCGGAGCATCAGAGTCACGTGAAACACTTGTAACGAAGCCTCGTTTACTGAAATAACGTGACTTTGGCGCTCCGAACCACTGATTCGACTCAAAAGATTCGCAAAGCTTCTTGAATCAGTGTTTTGAAATCGTCCATCACTAGATATTGTTGAAAAAAGTCGTTATTTTGTTTTTTTGCCGCACAAAAAGTATTCTCGTGGCTTTATAACATTAAAGTTGAACCGCTGTGGTCACATGACCTGTTTTAAATATGTTTTAGTATGAAAGTGTTCATCAATAGAGACTCACTGAACCATCGGATTTCATCAAAAATATCTTCATTTGTGTTCTGAAGATGAACGAAGGTCTTACGGGTGTAGAACCACATGAGGAATTAATGAGTGAATTTTCATTTTGGGTGAACTTTCACAAGATGTAACATCAGTCTCTGGTGTCTCCAGAAAGTGTGTGAAGTTTCAGCTCAAAATCCCCCACAGATCATTTATTATCGCTTGTCAAATTCGCCTCTATTTGGGTTTGACGCCGTTTTTGTGCGTGTCCCTTTAAATGCAAATGAGCTGCTGCTCCAGAAGAGGGCGGAGCTTTAACAGCTCAACAACAACAAAGCTGGAGAATCTCACGCAGACAAAATGAGGATTGTCAGTAACATTACACACTAACTGTTTAAAAAAAAGTGTAATCATAATTAAGGACCCCTTCAAAGACGGCGAACACAAGATTAAGATATCAGAAATGATCAAACAATACAGTCGATCTAGTGTAACAGTAATATGCTCATTAAAATGTTATATTTTCAATAGCCAAATTCCCAGAACTCAGCCAGATATGCAATCTTTGATCATTTTCTGAATTAAGAAATCATTATAAAATGCTGCAATATAAAAAATAAATGAGTCACAAGTCATTTGTCTGATGAATCGTTCACAAACGATGAAAAATGTGTGTCTGCCTTCATTTCATTAAGTTCATTTAACTAAAAATCTATTATTAATTAAACAGCAATACAGGATGATTTAAAATGCCTGTTCGTTCGTTTTAAAGTTTATTTTGTCCTTTTATAAAGTTTTATGTGACCGAATCTGATTTCCAACCACATAAAAATGCAGTTTCAATGTTTTCATCCATTCATAGCGGAAACTTAATCTATCAAATACGTTTTTGGCATTGAAAAACAAAAACAAATAAAATATCAGATGGAAAAATAAACGTAAATCAACCTTAGCAATGCCAGATTAAGCGAAATAAAGGAAAGCTACACATGTAATTAAATATAATTAAAATATTAATAAAGATGGTAAAACTTTACAATAAGGTCTCATTTGTTAAGAATTATTCACTAATATTTTACAGCATTTATTAATGTTAGGCAATGCAAATGTTAACAGATACAGATGTTGAGATTAATATTGTTAGTTCATGAAACTTTATCGTAAAAAGCGTTACCGTAAATACTATAATAGTATGTAAATAATATTAGGCGCTAAACATGGTTATCAAACTATAAACTGTATTTGAGTCAGATCCAACAACAAAAGAGCTTCTGCTCACAACGGTTTGATGTGAACGAGAGTGTGTGTGTGTAAAGGTCATCTCTGTTGGTCCCTTTGAATGGCACTTGGATAAATGCTCATCAATATTAACGAGCCAGAATCCCTTCCTGGGTCTGTCTGATTCTGTCTGTCTCTCTTTCCCATAACAAGTCAATGAGGAGCAGCCCGACCCAGAGGTCAACCCCTGCTGTGACCTTTCCTTACGCACAAACACACCTCTGAATGGCAACTGATAATGATGAGCCTCTATTTTTAGGCCTGAACTTTTGCTTTAATTGAGCCTCAGGCAGGTGTGATGTTGTTTTTCATTCCTTAACATCAGATGTTTTTGTTTTTTTTCCGTTATATGTACCTGCAGCCAAATCAGGTGACACTTGCTCTCTGTTTCAAGGTCTAAAATGAACATGTTCCGGCTGGGATAGTATGTTTACTGATTTCATTCAGTTTAGCAACATTAATTATTCATTAATCATTGCCGTCATTAATTATTCAGAGCACCTGAAGAAAACGGCGAGGAATTGGACGAGGGAATCTCGTGAAAACGGGTCATATTTCAACGTATGATTCAAAAGGAAAAAAACAATTTTTTTTTTTATGTTTTATATGTCGCATCTAGACAATAATACAATAATATTTTTAAGACCCTTAAGATTTTATTTGAAATATTTTACATGTTTTCGTGATAATTGAGCAAATTAAACAAATTCTCACAATCTGAGATTTGTGTTATTCTGAATAATATATATATATACATATATTGTGTGAGAGACAATTATTATGGATGTATTATTATTTATTAAAATATTATTTAAAAAAAAAGCAAATTCTTATACTGTAATACATTTCATCTGAAATATGAATATATATATATATATACACACCATTAATGTATTATTATTAAATACATTTATTATACTTCTATTATTATTAAACTTATTAAAATATCCTTTTGGAATATATATATATATATATATATATATATTGTTTATTTAACAATTATTAAATATCAATGCAAATATTATTAAAATAATATTAAATATTAAATATTAAAATATATTTAAAATATAAAATGTTATGAAATGTTCATGATAATTTAGCAAATTCTTATACTGTAATACATTTCATCTGAATTATATATATTTAATATAAACCTTAATATTGTTTATTTAACAATTATTATTAAATATCAATGAAAATATTATTTAAGATGTATTTAAAATATAAAATGTTATAAAATGTTCATGATAATTTAGCAAAGTCTTAGACTGTTATCCATTTAATATTACTTTTTTGTATAAATATATATATATATATATACACACCTAATTTATTATTAAATTTATTAAAATAGTCTTTTGATAAAATTAAATTGATAAATAAAATTAATATTATTTATTTAACAACTATTACTAAATATCAATGAAAATATTATTTAAAATGTATTTAAAATATAAAATGTTCATGATAATTTAGCAAAGTCTTAGACTGTTATCCATTTAATATTACTTTTTTGTATAAATATATATACATATATACACACACACACACCTAATTTATTATTAAATTTATTAAAATAGTCTTTTGATAAAAATTAAATTGATAAATAAAATTAATAATATTTATTTAATAATTATTATTAAATATTATTGAACATTTGAATTAAAATGTATTTATAAACAGTGTCTGGTTGCGTTACAGTAATACGCTTAACTGTCATGAAAATAATGTGAAAAATCTGAGCAGGCTTCAATTTCTTAATACAGTTTACAATATAATGGATGTACAAATATAAATGTACCTGTCAGTGACTGACAAATCAGAACACAAGCACAGACGCAGCAGCCTGCAGCGATCCAGGTACAGCGCTTCAACTTGTGCTTTGTGTGTCTGAACCATCTGTGTGTGTAACTGTGTGTGTCTATGAGACAAAACGTGTGAGTGTGCGTGTGTATACACTTGGTTACCGTGGAAACACATAATGGCTGATTTACTGCAGCAGAAATAGTTTGATGATTCATTCTGTTGAGAACCAACCAGAAGAGATCTTTCTCTGTGACACACACACACACACACGTTTGGTTACATGGTCAGAAAGTCGGTTTCAAACTCTTCATCATAAGTTTTGAGATTAACAGAAAACAACCCATTTGTATCCAGCAATCCACTTCAGGCCAAATCCAAAATCACTGTCAGAATGTAATTAAGTAATAATATACAGTAGAGGAACCTGTACTGACACTTGAACTGTGTGTGTCCACCTCTTTCTCTCTCTCTCTCTCTCTCTCTCTCTCTCTCTCTATGGCAGTAAAAAGCTTATTCCATTAATGGAAACAACTTTATTGGCACTCATGGTAAACACTGTTGCCATGGTCCACCCTTGACAGACAGCTGCGTTGTCATGGTAATGAAAACAGCAAGTCACTTTGTGGGCTGATCATTACTTCTTATGAGCAGGAAGTATGTGTGTGTGTGTGTGTATTCCCTACGTTATGGGGACCAAATGTCTTGTGGGGACATTTTGTTGGTCCCCATGAGGAAACAAGCTTATAAATCATACAGAATGATCTTTTTTGAAAATCTAAAATAGCAGAACATGTTGTGTGATGGGTAGGTTTAGGGGTAGAGGTAGTGTAGGGGACAGAATGTACAGTTTGTACAGTATAAAAACCCTTACGCCTATGGAATGTCCCCATAAAACATGAAAACACAACGTGTGTGTGTGTGTGTGTGTGTGTGTTTTGATGCATTTAACAAGACTCAGGCTTGATCCACTTGTGGAAACGCATGTGTAACGTCACAGTATTTTTGCAGTATGCTGTACACAAAATCTCATTTTTCTGTGTGCAAATTACATTTACAGACATACCATATCCCACAATGCAATGCACTAAACGTGACCTTAAATTACAGTTCATCCAGTGTGATAAATGAACCAGAAATGTAATTAAGATTTTACTAGTACTTTACAATAATAATATAATGTATAATATAATAATAAAAACATTCCAGGATTTTTCTCCATATAGTGGACTTCACTGGGGTTCAACGGGTCCAAATGTCCGTTTCAGTGCAGCTTCAAAGACTCTACATGATCCAGACGAGGAATAAGAGTCTGATCTAGAGAAACCGTCGCACATTTACTAAAAAAATAAACATTATATACTTTTTAACCACAAATGCTCGTCTTGCACTGATCTGTGATGCGCCACACATGACGTAATCATGCTGGAAAGGTCACGTATGACTTAGATGGAAGTACAAATCCAGTGTTTACAAAGTGAACGTGCAAAGACTAAGTTAAATGACCTTTACAAAAAAAGGTAAAACAACAATGTCTGACGATTTTGAAGTTGAAGGAGAAAACGAGATGGAGTTTTTCACCTTTCCAGCATGATTACGTCATGTGTGGCGCATCACAGATCAGTGCAAGACGAGCATTTGTGGTTAAAAAGTATATAACTTTTATATTTTTTAGTAAATGTCTGATGGTTTCTGTAGATCAGACTCTTATTCCTCGTCTTTGAAGCTGCACTGAAACTGACATTTGGACCCATTGAACCCCATTGAAGTCCACTATATGGAGAAAAATCCTGGAATGTTTTCCTCAAAAACCGTCATTTCTTTTCCACTGAAGAAAGAAAGACACGAACATCTTGGATGACGTGGAGGAGAGAGAATTATCAGGACATTTTAATCCTGAAGTCAACGAATGCTTTAACGCATTAACTAATACAGAAAAATAATAATTTTTGTTAATGTAAGTTTCACTTAAAAATTGGTTAAGCTTAAACTTTACAAAGAAATAGCAAGTCACACATTGAATTAATCATGAAATATTGAAGTAAAAATATAAGTAAAAATATTTTGCATCTTTTTTATTTACAACTTTGAAAAATCATATGAAATCACATAAAAATATAAAGTGCTTCACAATCCTGCCGTTTTCATCCGTCTGATTTGACTAACCAATACCAAGTAACGTAAATTAGTCCCAATTTCATGCCATTAACAACTAAGTTCATGCGCCTATTTAATTTGCTGTCTTTATAATGCACAATTATATGGTTACTTTGAATTATGGGTAATAAAAATACAACTTTTGTACAGTATCAGTTGTTCTCGAGCAGTGGGACGTGAATCGAGATCACAGGTCGGCTCTTAAGGGAACCACAGCGCTAAATAAATAAGTAATAAAATGCATTTAACCATATAATTGTGCATCATAAAGACAGATAAATAATCAACTTTTAATAGCAAGTACTTTCTCACATGTTGATGGCACAAATTTATCCGTCACTTGGTGTTAGTTGGTCAAAATAAACAGATGAAAAGTGTAATATTGTTAAACCTTTTGTACAATAAGCGATTCTGGTACCGTACCGGTCACCACACGAAGCAAACCCAGTTGTGAGTCGCTCCACAGAAAGCCAGAAAGTCTCTCTGTGGAATGATGTGCATTTGGGTAAATGGGTGCGTTTGTGATCTGTAGACCCAATGATTTCTCCATCCTCTCTCTCTGTCTGTCTGTTGGTGATTAATAGCTCTGTTTCCATTATAGTCGCACAGTGATTTTATTAAAGTTAACTGTGTTTAGAGTGCACGACAGAACCGATCGGCCCAAACACACACACACACACACGGGCAGCTGAACAAATGACAGGTTATTTCAGGAAATGACACGGGCGTATGAGGTCATCACACAGCAGTGATGATGTCAGCTTACAGCAGACGCCGCGATCAATCTCTGCTTATTAACCAACGGGTAACGAATCACTCTTACCGTGCAGGTTGATTTTGGAGGCAGACCGATCCGTGTCGTTTAATTCCGGAGCTGAAATATAGTCAAATAATATAGAACAGTTGTAACATTAAGGTGTTTTAAAGTGTAATTTATTCCAAAGCGGAATCTTCAGCGTCTTCAGTGTCACGTGATCCTTCAGAAATCATGCTGATTTGCCGCAAGAAACGTCAGTTCCTTGGTTTCGGTTCCGGAAGTAAAAACTCCATTCATTTTCTCCATAAGGATTTGAACGATACACCTTTAAAGTGAGCCCTACTGTGAGCTACGAGGTTGTCAATCGATGGTATTTGATTATAATAATTGTTGAATAGCGGAATGCATGATGAAAAACTACATTACCCATGATGCTGTACAGAAAACACACCAATCGGAGAGTAAAGAAAAGCACGCTTCAAAACTGCACTCCGCCCACTTCCATGAAGCACTGCGAATGACGTAATTTATCCTTCGCAAAGCCCCGCCCCCTTTAGTTACTGTTGCTATGCGCTCTCACGCCACACATCATGTTCTCACGAAGTGAAAAATACATCACGGTAAAGCAAACAGTTTCATATTTAAAATATTGTAATATTTTAAAGAAGTTTAAACTGTAAATAGCGTCTAGTGTGTGTTTAATGTGTCGATCATCTCTTAGTTCATTTATAGCATCAAATAAACATGAATGAACATCAGAAGGAATGTTGTTTCAAGACGTGATTCAAGTCCACCAACGTTCATCTACTGACTCCCCTGACCGCTTTGACGGACAAAATGACGGATTCAGGGTTATGATTGGTCAGATCGCCTGTCAATCAAAGTGCTGGCGAAGGGTCAGTTGAGTCGATCTCACTATGCTCTCAAAATATTTAACTGTTTGCGTGTATATATGTATATTATAGTCTTTATACACATTTGTAAATGAGTAGTTTCATATTTCTCCATTGTTTTTAATTCAATTATGCTGTTCGCAATGCTTCATGGGATTGTAGTTCTTTCCCTCACTAAGGAAACAAGCCGTACCTTTGTCTTTTTGTCCGATTTTCAACATTTTTTTTTGCTTCAAATCAAAGTTTGTAGTGTTTTGATTCTCCTCGTGGTTGATTGGCTTATATCTCTTTAAAAAAGACTATTTTAAAATCCCTATGAGAGAAATGAACGCTACCAAACCTACCAGAACCAGCGCTGCTGAAAAAGGGGGCGGGCACTAATGCACGCTTTTTTTTTTAGCTCCACCCACAATGGACAGTACATTCTCATTGGCTGTGCATTTTGTCACTTTGCACAATACTTCACCTTCAGCGAGAGCAGAAAATGACATTAAAAACGAGCGCACATGGTGTCAGGATCAGGAAGGGGAAAGGTGGACTAGTTTCACATCTCTGAGTGAATATGATAAATAGAGAGTCCACACAGATGAGCTCAATTATTTCTGTGGCTAAAGGTGATTTCATACATTCATCAGAATATAAAAGATTGATAACAAAGTAAGTGTGGCCGACGAAAGGTCAGCTTGACTGGTGTATTAAATTTAGAAGGTTTAACAGAGTGACATCAGTGTTAGCACAGACTGTACTGCGTTTTCATCACACCCCTGAAGGTTGTTAAAAAGCACTCGCTCTCACACACACACCCTCTTAAAAACATGAGGCTCAGACACCTCAAGGCTGTGTTAAAAAAGATCCGCTCTTCTCTTTCCCACAGGACGAGCGACTAGAACAGTCACAGAACACAACACTGTAAAAGCGGCCTCTTTTCACAGAAACAGAGCCAGACAGACAGAGAGCGACGCCTCTGATGCCACTGAAGTCGACATGAAACGCTTTTCACAACCCTGACGTAATTCTGAGCGAAACGGGATATTGAGTAAGAAGAGGAATGTAGGACAAAACTTGATTCTATCCATCGGGATTGACTGGATTGTGAAAAGGGAGCAGAATAGAGTGCAGACCATTGGATGGGTTTGGAAAGTAAGAAGGCCGAAAAATGAAGTAATTTGATAACGATATGACGACTTTATTTTGAATAACGTAAACTAATGAATCATTCGCAGACAGTGTTATTTTAGCATTTCATTAAGGGGGTCCTTGATTATGATTTCACTTTTTTAACTTTAGTCAAACAAAGTTTCGACAATGCACGTTATTTTCTTTTACACAAAGGACTACAACAATCGGCTGGTAGGGACTACAACCAGCTTCAGCCCGGGTTTGTGACATCACAAACCATAGAATTTACATAAACCCCGCCCCTGAGAGCACGCAACAAAGGGGGAGCCGTGTTGGTTAGAGTGTTGTTGATGCCGTCATTTTCACAAACGAGGGTCGATTCAAGGAAAAAAGAGGAACGTGACGACACATGATCAACTCCACAGCAACGACATCCATTTATCCACGAACCGTTCAGAAACTTCTTCCTGAGTCTCTCCATCCGTTTGAACGCTTTCCTCATTTTGTCTGCGTGAGATTCTCCAGCTTTGTTGTTGTTGAGCTGTTAAAGCTCCGCCCTCTTCTGGAGCAGCAGCTCATTTGCATTTAAAGGGACACGCACAAAAACGGCGTCAAACCCAAATAGAGGCGAATTTGACAAGCGATAATAAATGATCTGTGCGGGATTTTGAGCTGAAACTTCACACACTTTCAGGAGACACCAGAGACTGATGTTACATCTTGTGAAACGGGGCATTATAAAGTACTTTAGCCCAATTCCGACAGGACTAGTTTTCTAAAAGATGTTCTGATTCAGACGGGACTAACATCTCTGTGTTTATTACTGAGGTGGGAGTGTGTTTTCTAGATGTGGACGTAACAGAACGTCATCTGCTGTGCTTGTGTTCTGGCTGTCATCGATTAATCGGTGATGATAATTTAATCTCATAAAACTTATCAAGCAAGGTCATCATTAGAGTGCGTTTTGTGGCTGAAATCGCAAACTCTCAAAAAGGTACTTATTTTGAATAATTACTTCACGACCGCTAAAAAGTATGTTCTATATAGTATGAATGTAATCTGGATACTGCATCCGCCATGCCTTCATTATCAAGGGATCCATCGGCATCAGTTGCGTCGCTTCACTGCCATTCACAAATCCTCTCCTGTGGCCTCATGGGATAGTAAAGTGTCCATCATATGCACATTTCGGAATCTTGCTGGAGGTTATCCGGGTAGTACTCTTTTATGAGTACTGTGAATTTGGACATACTTCTTTTGTCACATACTACGCCTACTAGGGATGTAGGATGCAGCCGAGGAAGAAGTGAGTGCGCTGTATTCTAAATGTATTGAAGCAATGCTATGGATTAGGTTAGGCTAGCTGTTTATTTCGAAACGTAAGTAACCAAAACCTTCCAAGCAAGTGATTTTACTGAACATTAGACCTCATGCTTGTGTAAACGCCACAATAACAGTAGAATAAACAGCAAGTAATAAGATCCTGATTGATGAGTGATGATCTTCACCTGTGCGCTCCTATTCTATGGTGCATGATAAATCCAGACCTGTCAATCTGAGCGATCAAACCAATCCAAGTGCGCTCCGGCTGTAAAACAGTGTCTACACATCATTCCTACCCATCCACCATTGGAATTGGTTAAACGTTGGAAAACACGACACGATCGGATCCCGGGAATTCCATAGCTTTAGCGAAGCAGCATGTCAATGCTACTCCAAGATCGACACATTTTCTTTCGTTGCGTTTGTGCTTGTTTGAAGATTTGCACTGAAAAAAACAATTGATTTTTCTTTTGCAAGTTTGCAATGCACATTTTTTAAGTAATTTAGTACGGAATAGGGAATATACTTAATTAAATATGGAATTACTTGACCTAGTTAAGTCAAATTAACAAAGAAAATAAGGAATTTTAACTAGTCTTAAAGGTTGAGTAATATCTACTTAGTTGAAGTTTCCTGTGCGATACATTTTACTCAAACAATATATCACTGAATTAAACCATGCTTTTATAGTGTGTGCTTTACTTAGAAACACCGAAGTACATAATACAATAGATATCGTATCTATAGAGACATCATATCTACATATTAGAAGTCACACAGAGACCTCAATACACGATGATGGTAACATTCGATGGATCGTTTTTGTGTATGAATGTGCCATTTGAGTATAAAATGAACTCCAAATGTCACAAAATGGCAAGTTACTAAATCTACTCACAAAAGCAACGATAAAACAGTGTAAACACAGCTGAAAAGTGCATGATGGGAACACCAGCATCAGAAAAGTCGGTCTATCTATCTATCATTTGACCACTTCTATCTATCTATCTATCTATCTATCTATCTATCTATCTATCTATCTATCTATCTATCTATCTATCTATCTATCTATCTATCTATCTGTCTGTCTATCTATCTATCTATCTATCTATCTATCTGTCTATCTATCATCAGTTGTTCTATCTATCTATCTATCTATCTATCTATCTATCTATCTATCTATCTATCTATCTATCTATCTGTCTATCTATCATCAGTTGTTCTATCTATCTATCTATCTATCTATCTATCTATCTATCTATCTATCTATCTATCATCAGTTGTTCTATCTATCTATCTATCTATCTATCTATCTATCTATCTATCTATCTATCTATCTATCTATCTATCTATCATCAGTTGTTCTATCTATCTATCTATCTATCTATCTATCTATCTATCTATCTATCTATCTATCTATCTATCTGTCTGTCTGTCTATCTATCTATCTATCTATCTATCTATCTATCTATCTATCTATCTATCTGTCTGTCTATCTATCTATCTATCTATCTGTCTATCTATCATCAGTTGTTCTATCTATCTATCTATCTATCTATCTATCTATCTATCTATCTATCATCAGTTGTTCTATCTATCTATCTATCTATCTATCTATCTATCTATCTATCTATCTATCTATCTATCTATCTATCTATCATCAGTTGTTCTATCTATCTATCTATCTATCATCAGTTGTTCTATCTATCTATCTATCTATCTATCTATCTATCTATCTATCTATCTATCTATCATCAGTTGTTCTATCTATCTATCTATCTATCTATCTATCTATCTATCTATCTATCTATCATCAGTTGTTCTATCTATCTATCTATCTATCTATCTATCTATCATCAGTTGTTCTATCTATCTATCTATCTATCTATCTATCTATCATCAGTTGTTCTATCTATCTATCTATCTATCATCAGTTGTTCTATCTATCTATCTATCTATCTATGTATCTATCATCAGTTGTTCTATCTATCTATCTATCTATCTGTCTATCTATCTATGTATCTATCATCAGTTGTTCTATCTATCTATCTATCTATCTATCTATCTATCTATCTATCTATCTATCTATCTATCATCAGTTGTTCTATCTATCTATCTATCTATCTATCTATCTATCTATCTATGTATCTATCATCAGTTGTTCTATCTATCTATCTATCTATCTATCTATGTATCTATCATCAGTTGTTCTATCTATCTATCTATCTATCTATCTATCTATCTATCTATCTATCATCAGTTGTTCTATCTATCTATCTATCTATCTATCTATCTATCTATGTATCTATCATCAGTTGTTCTATCTATCTATCTATCTATCTATCTATCTATCATCAGTTGTTCTATCTATCTATCTATCTATCATCAGTTGTTCTATCTATCTATCTATCTATCTATCTATCTATCTATCTATCTATCTATCTGTCTGTCTGTCTATCTATCTATCTATCTATCTATCTATCTATCTATCTATCTGTCTGTCTATCTATCTATCTATCTATCTGTCTATCTATCATCA
>CM074284.1:4047376-4082376 GCA_037194245.1 Opsariichthys bidens
ATTTTGGGTACTATCAAACATTTAACCCAACCACTGGATGTGTCCATTTTCAACCCAGCATTTTTTTGAGAGTGTAGTTTAACTCGATGTACTGAAATAACTAACTATACACACATAAAAATATTTGTATATATGCATATATATTAAAATTACGTTGAAATAAATGCTGTTTCATAAGAGAAGTCACAATTTTTTTTATGATTTGTGAAGCAGTAAAATGACGGCATCAACAACTCTTCCTCTTCTCTAAAGCAGCCCAACATGACTCCGCCCCCTTTGTTGAGTGCTCTCAGGGGCGGGGTTTATGTAAATTTTAGGGTTTGTGACATCACTAACCTGGGAAGAATCTCGTCGTAGTCTCTACCAGCCGTTTGTTGTAGTGATTTCTGTAAAAGAAAATATCTTTGAGCGTCGTAACTTTGCAGATGCTGTGAATGAAAACCAAATGAATATTAAATCTAAGCAGTGACTTTGGGATAATTTTGTTTTGGCTAGTAGAGGTTCTGAAAGGCTGGTGTGTGGAAAAAGTTCATTCCAAACCCTGTACACAGTAAAAACCTCAGAGTTAAATCAACTCTGCTCAGATAACATTTGGTAACACTCTTCAGAGATCGAATGTCTTTTATCTTCAGTTGATTTAATCTGAGACTGTGGCTGAAGTCAGTCGTAGTTCTTGTGTTTCTCTGTACCTCAGCGATTCTGCTTGTTAACAGCAGGTGTTCATCAATAATGTTCAATCATCACTTAATGATCTCAGTAACTTTAACTCTGCTTCAGTGTTACTTTAACTCTATTTAGAGAGGGAGCAAATGTTATCTGAGCAGAGTTGATCTAACTCTGGGGTTTTTACTGTGTATATGTGCATTTTGTTTGTCTTTTCGCCTTGTTCTTTACCGTGTGACATGCCTACTTGTGCACTCATACTGTGACGTCTCTTTCTTTGCAGTTTGCTCGCAGTATTCCCGAGGAGTCTTCGCGATATTCGGCCTGTACGACAAGCGCTCGGTTCACACGTTGACGTCGTTCTGCAGTGCGCTGCACATCTCTCTGGTGACGCCCAGTTTCCCTGCGGAGGGCGAGACACAGTTCGTGCTGCAGCTGCGTCCGTCCATCCGGGGGGCGCTGCTGAGTCTTCTCGACCATTACGACTGGAGCCGATTCGTATTCCTGTACGACACGGACAGAGGTGAGAAACACATATTCATCAACCGTATCGAAGTAAGATTTATGGCTCTAAACTGCGTGATTACGTCATGTGTGGCGCATCACAGATCAGTGCAAGACGAGCATTCGTGGTGTAAAAGTATATAATGTTTATTTTTTTTTAGTAAATGATGGTTTCTGTAGATCAGACTCTTATTCCTCGTCTTTGAAGCTGCACTGAAACTGACATTTGGACCCGTTGAACCCCATTGAAGTCCACTATATGGAGAAAAATCCTGGAGTGTTTTCCTCAGAAACCTTCATTTCTTTTCCTACTGAAGAAAGAAAGACATGAACATCTTGGATGACGTGGAGGAGAGTGAATTATCAGGACGTTTTAATCCTGAAGTCAACATCATTTAAAGTTAGAATGTTCACTGAGAGATTCTTTGAGGAACCAAAAATGGTTCTTCTATGTCATCTCGGCACCTTTATTTTTAAGAGTATACACACATTTGTAACTTGGCGGCCGTGTTGGAGTCGCAGCTGCTGTCTAATTCTCTCGTCTGGCATCATGGGAGTCCTGGAGTGAGGCGAGACCTGTCTGTGTGTGTCAGGCAGGCCGCCTTTCAGAGAAGGAGAATTTCTTGAGACTGTTTGCCAGGCTGCAGTTGGCTCTTTCAAGCCCATTTTAAGCCCAGCGTCCGGCCGCTGAACACCCGAGATCTCCTGCCTGCTGTCGGTCCGCTGTTCTTCCCCAGCGCCGAGGTCAGTGGAGCGTTAACTGCTCATCCTCGTGCCCAGAGCGACGCGGGCCGCAAGCCAATCATTCAGTCATCCGTGATCTCCTGCTTAAAGGCGAGAAAGAGAAGCTAATGGATCTACTCGCATCCGCTTTCTTCCCTCATCTCCTCTCTCGATTAATAAGCGCTCAGGTTCGACCGCGAGTCTTTCAACACGAGCTGTCATTGATTTGAGGAACGATGCGGTTTGTTTTCCCAGTCAATTTTTTCCCGTTTTTGTCGATTCCCCGAGGTTTATCTGGCTCGGAAACACTCGGGTTGACCTCGCACCTCCGTCGGCAGATCTGCATTGCGGAAATATCCCTGGACGTGTCTGCTAAAATGTCTCCGAACACTCGCTTGCGCACATGTGAAACGGCGAATCGCAGGGGAACGTCCGGCTTGTCTGGAGATGTTAGCATCACTGGCGGCGGTGAAATGGAGTCAGTATGATTGTGGATAAAAGAAATCTATCCATTTGATTCTGAACTGATTTAACCAGACAGAACACTAAAATGCTTTCATTAAAAACATTCATTTGGCTAAAAGACGCCCATTTGAGTAGGAAGACACTGTACTGACATGTAAAACAACACAGTTTGTCAATAGAAATTCTACAGAAAACAGATGAAATTAGCTATAAGGACAAAAAAAAAAGATATCTCAGTATTTGATAGCATATTGTCGATTTTGATAATTAGAAATAATGTGTTTTTGTGCTGGTTTGTTTATGCCTGTCATGGACAAGTTGTCATATTCTTCATATTCTGTGAGAAATGACAAATTTCAGGGTCATTTTTACCATTATAAGATCATTTTTTTCTAATCTTATTAGATGTATGCATCATGTTTTATGTCAAATTCTTACATATAATTGTAAGCTGTTACCAATCAATTACATTAATCAATTGAATAGATATTTCTATTCGATTTATGTTTTAAACATAATATTTTGAACATTAATATATGTTTTTTAAAAATAAAATAATGCTTTATATATAAAACTTAAACCTCGAGTGAGTCACTGAATCATTCACCCAACTGATTCATTCAAACGGGCGATTCATTTATGAATGCTCAGAAATGCTGATTCATTTAGGAACCAAACATTGCTATGTGTCGCTCGGAGACACACGGCGGTTCTGTTCTGTATGGATCACTACAGCCCCGTGTGTTAGTGGTGCTTTAATACATAATAATCCTCTTTATTTACTCTCGCCATGCCGTTAGACCAGCGCTGGAATCCACTCGGCTCGCAAATGTTTACAAGACAGTTCAGCTAACATCTCCACTTACAGGCCCAGAGTAACTGACAAAGCCGTCGCTTCTGGCACGCTCACTTTAGCCGAGAAACTGACCATCTGGCCGTCTGAAATGGACGTGTTACCGATTGGTTCCAGCTACTGCTCTGCGCGACCCTAGTGGTTTGACACTTTGGCCAGTTTCTCACAACTGCCTTCCTTTATGAACACTGAGTGAAATACCACCATAATGCATACTGTGTACTACATATGGCTTAGTACGCAGTATGAAATGCTACACGTTTTCAATAATATGCCACATATCTACATCTTTGGTACAAAAAAAATGGTAACGCTTCACTCAAAGGCTTTATGTATAATGCATTATGAAGGTATTCATAATGTATGTTACAATGCATTATGTCTTTTCATGAATAATTGTAACCGTAGTAACTAATGAATTAAAAATACTTTTATAATGCAAACGGGAGTCATCTGACTTGGAATAATATAATAATAATAATAATAATAATAAACTACTGTACATTTTTAAAAAATTATAAAATGTAAATATATTATTTAAAAAATATTTATAGATTAAAAAATATATTTTTCTAAAACTTATATTTAATAAACATGTTATAAAAATATTTACATTTTACACACACATACAGGTTAGTGAGGACATTCCATAGACGTAATGGTTTTTATACTGTACAAACTGTACATTCTGTCCCCCTACACTAACTCTACTCCTAAACCTGCCCATCACACACAACATTCTGCAGTTTTACATTTTTAATAAAACATTGTTTAGTATGTTTTTAAAGCTATTTGAAATATGAGGATTCATGAAATGTCCTCATAAAACATGTTTACGTCATAACACCAGTGTAATACCCATGTCATTGTGCACATTTGTGTCCTCATGAATCACAAAAGCACACACACACACAAACACAACACACCACACACCACACACACACACAACACCACACACACACACACAACACACACACACACAACACACACACAAACACACAACACACACACAACACAACACACACAACACACACACACAAACACAACACACACACACACACAACGGACCCAGGGTTTCCCAGCAGAACATTGCCCAGAGCGCCACACTCCCTTCACCGGCTTATCGTCGTCCCACAGTGATCCTGGTGCCATCACTTCCTCCAGTAAACGGCGCACACATACGCGGCTGTCCATCGTAAGCGCCATCAACGGTGCCCTGATTGGTCCTCGGCCCCATACGCAGCAGACTGTGACGCTCTGTGTGTTGTGACGTATTCCTCCATAACCATCACTGAAATTTTGCGTGACTTGTGCCACAGTAGACCGTCTGCTGGCTCGGACCAGATGGGATAGCCTTCATCGCTCTCGTGCGTCGATGAGCCCTGGGCGTCCAACACCCTGTCGTCGGTTTGTGATTTGTCCCTCCTCGGACACAGTTGGTAAAATCTCACCACTGACCGGGAGCGACACACAAACCCAAAGCCATTTCAGAGATACTCCGACCCAGAACACTTGCCATAACAATTTTGTCAAATTCGCTCTCAAAGTCACTCAGGTCTTTATTCTGATTATAAGAACCGGTTGTTTGGTTTCCATCTAATCTACCCAGACCTCCTTGTTAGGAGATGATCAGCGATATTCGTCTGTATAAATTCACATACGGTGCACAGGATATGTACTACGCCATACCCTGTGTTTACAGGCGAAGCAGTCCGTCCTGTCCACACACAGACTGGGGTTTGTGTACAGAGGATCCTCCAGGTCTCTGCTGGCAGTCTGTGTTTACTCACAGGACAGCTGGTGCTATTTCGTTATTATTTTGTGTGTGTGTGAGAGAGAGAGAGAGAGACAGAGCTCACGGTCATCTGTGGTCTGTCTGTGTGTTGTGGTTTGTGTTATATGTGTTGTTATGAATAGAGGAACCTGAACACACACACACACACACTGGACGCTGCATTTGTCCTGATGTCCAAAGTCCTGCGGTGCGACTAAGGGCCAATTTAAAGGACATCTGTTGCTCTTGGCCGACATAACTGGCACACTGAAGCAGAACACACACGGGACATTTGGACAGGAGATGAAGCCAGAGCGCACACGCGCAAACACACACCTGTAGAAACACACACACACACACACGTCTGGAAAAATGAATTCAGAAGTGACAGTAAAGACATTTATAATGTCGCATAAAATGCTGTTCTTTGTGAACTTTCTATTCATCACAGAATCCTGAAAAACAAGCTGTATCACTAGTTTTCAACATTGAAAATAATCATAAATGTTTCTTGAGCAGCAAATCATCATGTCAGAATGATTTCTGAAGGATCATGTGACACTGAAGACTGGAGTAATGATGCTGAATAAATTAAATTTAAAATATATTCACATATTAAAAAACCGTTTTAAATTGTAATAATATTTAACTGTTGGTACTGTATATTTATCAAATAAATGCAGAAGAGACTTCTGTCAAAAACATAAGAAACATCTTAATTATTCCAAACTTTTGACCGGAGGTGTGTATCTCTTAAGTATCAACTTTTTCTCCCATTTTTATTTAAAACAGACACAAATTAGACAAATGTTATCATACAATAAGAGCTAATATAGATAATAGCAAAGAAGCCAGTTTCTGTTTCCTTCTAAAATAGAAGATTATTTTATTAAGTCAGAATTTTTATTTAAGTCAGAATTGCGAGTTATAAAGTCAGAATTGTGAGATATAAAGTCAGAATTGTGAGATATAAAGTCAGAATTGCGAGATATAAAGTTAGAATTGCGAGATATAAAGTCAGAATTGCGAGATATAAAGTCAGAATTGCGAGATATAAAGTCAGAATTGTGAGATATAAAGTCAGAATTGCGAGATATAAAGTCAGAATTGTGAGATATAAAGTCAGAATTGTGAGATATATAGTCAGAATTGCGAGATATAAAGTCAGAATTACTTGAAATAAAGTCAGAATTGCGAGATATAAAGTTAGAATTGCGAGATGTAAAGTCAGAATTGCGAGATATAAAGTTAGAATTGCGAGATATAAAGTCAGAATTGCGAGATATAAAGTCAGAATTGCGAGATATAAAGTCAGAATTGCGAGATATAAAGTTAGAATTGCGAGTTATAAAGTCAGAATTGTGAGATATAAAGTCAGAATTGTGAGATATAAAGTCAGAATTGTGAGATATAAAGTCAGAATTGTGAGATATAAAGTCAGAATTGCGAGATATAAAGTCAGAATTACTTGAAATAAAGTCAGAATTGCGAGATATAAAGTCAGAATTGCGAGATATAAAGTTAGAATTGCGAGATATAAAGTCAGAATTGCGAGATATAAAGTCAGAATTGCGAGATATAAAGTCAGAATTGCGAGATATAAAGTTAGAATTGCGAGATATAAAGTCAGAATTGCGAGATATAAAGTCAGAATTGCGAGATATAAAGTCAGAATTGCGAGATATAAAGTCAGAATTGTGAGATATAAAGTCAGAATTGCGAGATATAAAGTCAGAATTGTGAGATATAAAGTCAGAATTGCGAGATATAAAGTCAGAATTGTGAGATATAAAGTCAGACTTGCGAGTTATAAAGTCAGAATTGTGAGTTTTAAAGTCAGAATTGTGAGATATAAAGTCAGAATTGTGAGATATAAAGTCAGAATTGTGAGATATAAAGTCAGAATTGCGAGATATAAAGTCAGAATTGTGAGATATAAAGTCAGAATTGTGAGATATAAAGTCAGAATTGCGAGATATAAAGTTAGAATTGCGAGATATAAAGTCAGAATTGCGAGATATAAAGTTAGAATTGCGAGATATAAAGTCAGAATTGTGAGATATAAAGTCAGAATTGTGAGATATAAAGTCAGAATTGAGATATAAAGTCAGAATTGAGATATAAAGTCAGAATTGCGAGATATAAAGTTAGAATTGCGAGATATAAAGTCAGAATTGCGAGATATAAAGTTAGAATTGCGAGATATAAAGTCAGAATTGTGAGATATAAAGTCAGAATTGCGAGATATAAAGTCAGAATTGCGAGATATAAAGTTAGAATTGCGAGATATAAAGTCAGAATTGCGAGATATAAAGTTAGAATTGCGAGATATAAAGTCAGAATTGTGAGATATAAAGTCAGAATTGTGAGATATAAAGTCAGAATTGTGAGATATAAAGTCAGAATTGAGATATAAAGTCAGAATTGAGATATAAAGTCAGAATTGCGAGATATAAAGTCAGAATTACTTGATATAAAGTCAGAATTGCGAGATATAAAGTCAGAATTGCGAGATATAAAGTCAGAATTGTGAGATATAAAGTCAGAATTGCGAGATATAAAGTCAGAATTACTTGAAATAAAGTCAGAATTGCGAGATATAAAGTTAGAATTGCGAGATATAAAGTTAGAATTGCGAGATATAAAGTTAGAATTGCGAGATATAAAGTCAGAATTGTGAGATATAAAGTCAGAATTGCGAGATATAAAGTCAGAATTGCGAGATATAAAGTTAGAATTGCGAGATATAAAGTCAGAATTGCGAGATATAAAGTTAGAATTGCGAGATATAAAGTCAGAATTGTGAGATATAAAGTCAGAATTGTGAGATATAAAGTCAGAATTGTGAGATATAAAGTCAGAATTGAGATATAAAGTCAGAATTGAGATATAAAGTCAGAATTGTGAGATATAAAGTTAGAATTGCGAGATATAAAGTCAGAATTGCGAGATATAAAGTCAGAATTGCGAGATATAAAGTCAGAATTGTGAGATATAAAGTCAGAATTGTGAGATATAAAGTCAGAATTGCGAGATATAAAGTCAGAATTACTTGAAATAAAGTCAGAATTGCGAGATATAAAGTTAGAATTGCGAGATATAAAGTTAGAATTGCGAGATATAAAGTCAGAATTGCGAGATATAAAGTCAGAATTGTGAGATATAAAGTCAGAATTGCGAGATATAAAGTTAGAATTGCGAGATATAAAGTCAGAATTGTGAGATATAAAGTCAGAATTGTGAGATATAAAGTTAGAATTGCGAGATATAAAGTTAGAATTGCGAGATATAAAGTCAGAATTGTGAGATATAAAGTCAGAATTGCGAGATATAAAGTTAGAATTGCGAGATATAAAGTCAGAATTGTGAGATATAAAGTTAGAATTGTGAGATATAAAGTCAGAATTGCGAGATATAAAGTTAGAATTGCGAGATATAAAGTCAGAATTGTGAGATATAAAGTCAGAATTGTGAGATATAAAGTCAGAATTGCGAGATATAAAGTTAGAATTGCGAGATATAAAGTCAGAATTGCGAGATATAAAGTCAGAATTGTGAGATATAAAGTCAGAATTGCGAGATATAAAGTTAGAATTGTGAGATATAAAGTCAGAATTGTGAGATATAAAGTCAGAATTGCGAGATATAAAGTTAGAATTGCGAGATATAAAGTTAGAATTGTGAGATATAAAGTCAGAATTGTGAGATATAAAGTCAGAATTGTGAGATATAAAGTCAGAATTGCGAGATATAAAGTTAGAATTGCGAGATATAAAGTCAGAATTGCGAGATATAAAGTTAGAATTGCGAGATATAAAGTCAGAATTGTGAGATATAAAGTCAGAATTGTGAGATATAAAGTCAGAATTGAGATATAAAGTCAGAATTGAGATATAAAGTCAGAATTGCGAGATATAAAGTTAGAATTGCGAGATATAAAGTCAGAATTGCGAGATATAAAGTTAGAATTGCGAGATATAAAGTCAGAATTGTGAGATATAAAGTCAGAATTGCGAGATATAAAGTCAGAATTGCGAGATATAAAGTTAGAATTGCGAGATATAAAGTCAGAATTGCGAGATATAAAGTTAGAATTGCGAGATATAAAGTCAGAATTGTGAGATATAAAGTCAGAATTGTGAGATATAAAGTCAGAATTGTGAGATATAAAGTCAGAATTGAGATATAAAGTCAGAATTGAGATATAAAGTCAGAATTGCGAGATATAAAGTCAGAATTACTTGATATAAAGTCAGAATTGCGAGATATAAAGTCAGAATTGCGAGATATAAAGTCAGAATTGTGAGATATAAAGTCAGAATTGCGAGATATAAAGTCAGAATTACTTGAAATAAAGTCAGAATTGCGAGATATAAAGTTAGAATTGCGAGATATAAAGTTAGAATTGCGAGATATAAAGTTAGAATTGCGAGATATAAAGTCAGAATTGTGAGATATAAAGTCAGAATTGCGAGATATAAAGTCAGAATTGCGAGATATAAAGTTAGAATTGCGAGATATAAAGTCAGAATTGCGAGATATAAAGTTAGAATTGCGAGATATAAAGTCAGAATTGTGAGATATAAAGTCAGAATTGTGAGATATAAAGTCAGAATTGTGAGATATAAAGTCAGAATTGAGATATAAAGTCAGAATTGAGATATAAAGTCAGAATTGTGAGATATAAAGTTAGAATTGCGAGATATAAAGTCAGAATTGCGAGATATAAAGTCAGAATTGCGAGATATAAAGTCAGAATTGTGAGATATAAAGTCAGAATTGTGAGATATAAAGTCAGAATTGCGAGATATAAAGTCAGAATTACTTGAAATAAAGTCAGAATTGCGAGATATAAAGTTAGAATTGCGAGATATAAAGTTAGAATTGCGAGATATAAAGTCAGAATTGCGAGATATAAAGTCAGAATTGTGAGATATAAAGTCAGAATTGCGAGATATAAAGTTAGAATTGCGAGATATAAAGTCAGAATTGTGAGATATAAAGTCAGAATTGTGAGATATAAAGTTAGAATTGCGAGATATAAAGTTAGAATTGCGAGATATAAAGTCAGAATTGTGAGATATAAAGTCAGAATTGCGAGATATAAAGTTAGAATTGCGAGATATAAAGTCAGAATTGTGAGATATAAAGTTAGAATTGTGAGATATAAAGTCAGAATTGCGAGATATAAAGTTAGAATTGCGAGATATAAAGTCAGAATTGTGAGATATAAAGTCAGAATTGTGAGATATAAAGTCAGAATTGCGAGATATAAAGTTAGAATTGCGAGATATAAAGTCAGAATTGCGAGATATAAAGTCAGAATTGTGAGATATAAAGTCAGAATTGCGAGATATAAAGTTAGAATTGTGAGATATAAAGTCAGAATTGTGAGATATAAAGTCAGAATTGCGAGATATAAAGTTAGAATTGCGAGATATAAAGTCAGAATTGTGAGATATAAAGTCAGAATTGCGAGATATAAAGTTAGAATTGCGAGATATAAAGTCAGAATTGTGAGATATAAAGTTAGAATTGCGAGATATAAAGTCAGAATTGTGAGATATAAAGTCAGAATTGCGAGTTTTAAAGTCAGAATTGCAAGACATAAAGTCAGAATTGTGAGATATAAAGTCAGAATTGCGAGTTTTAAAGTCAGAATTGTGAGATATAAAGTCAGAATTGTGAGATATAAAGTCAGAATTGCGAGTTTTAAAGTCAGGATTTCAAGAGAAAATTATAGAGAAAAAAGTAAAAATTCTGAGATATAAAGTCAGAAGTCAGACGTCGCAATAATCTTTTTTTTCAGTGGCGGAAACGGGCTTCCATAATCATCTGATAATTCGCTCTTGGAAGAATTTGTGGAGAAATGTTTGCGTTCATATTGAGATTTTGATTGTCATTGTCGAGATCTCGTCTAAAGGACTACATTTCTGGGAGACACAAGTAAACGTCTCTATCTGTGCTCCATTCAATCTCTATAACTGAGGTCTAAGATTACATAAATATGCATATATGCATACATTATACTGTAGCATTAGAATATACACAGAGTGTTTTTTGTGTTGTTGCTAGGATACGCCATCCTACAGGCCATAATGGAGAAGGCAGGTCAAAACGGTTGGCAGGTTAGCGCCATCTGCGTGGAGAACTTTAATGACGCGAGTTACCGAAGGCTCCTGGAGGACCTGGACCGGCGACAGGAGAAGAAGTTCGTCATCGACCTCGAGCCAGAGCGACTCCAGAACATTCTAGAGCAGGTGAGGGCGACAGCAAGACCACAAAAACATTCAAATATTCAAGTCAACATGAAAAAATTGAACACAATCCCGGTAATCATCATAATGTGAATGATTCATCTCTACGTGTTGAAAAAAAAAAAAAGATGTTTTTCTCCAAAATGTAATAACTTATTTTTCGATTCCTCCAACCTTCTGCCATAAAGACACATTTTCACTGTCAAACAAACAAATGGAAATGAAAAAACAATTTCCCCCCATACATTTCATTTTTGTGCGTGGAATTTTTTTCACGGAAATATGTCACAACATGAAATAAAATGGTTTGCGAATGCCATTTCATTTTGACTAGGAAATTATTATTCAATATTTAAAATGTATTTTAAAAAAATCTACAACGTTTAATATATTTTTATTTAAATATTTGCATTTCAAATTAAAGCTAGCTGACTTCAAATGTAAATAACTTTGTAAATATTTAAGGTTTTTTACATATTTAGACATTTAAACATATTTAAAAAAATATATAAAATATGAATAAATATTAATAGTTAAGTATTTCTAAAATTTTAAATATTTAAAAACAAAATAAAATATATAAAATATTTAGAGGTTTAAATATATATTTTTTTAAATATAATAGTGTTAAAATGTAAATATTAATATTTTTACATATGCAGACATTTAAATATATATTTAAAAAATATTATATTAAAAAATATTAATGCTTATAACTATATAAAAGCGGTTTTATCATTTTAAAAATTATAGTGCTGTAAGATCATGCTAAATTACATTGAAATTATTCTACAATTTTTTAAATATAATTTAAATAAAATATTTGAAGATCTTTTAATATTTAGTCACACATGAGTCGTTTTGCGCACTCACACCGGACTTTCAAAGACCTGTCAACTAATCTTATGTAAACACACCTGAATGTGCGCGATTTGTGAGTGTTTCTGATTGGCTAAAGCAATGGTTTGTTGCTGTTTGACAGACTCGCAAAACCCATTCCAGTAATATCCGTCAGGTAGCAGGAACAGTTTATGAGTGGCATTCCAGAATACTAAATCGCTTACAGCACCTTTAAAGGAAAAGCATAAAAACACAAATCACAGAGAGCTGGAGGGATCACAGCGCGAGACGAACGATCAGTGCTTTCCTTCTCGCCTGCGATTTGTAATTTCCTCTGATCCCTCCTCCTGCCTGCAGAGATTCTCTCCGTTCCTCACACGCTCTGCCTGTCACGTGAAACTCCGAATAACATGATGTACGGAGAGACGAAACTGCTCTCAGACAGACACATCACGGCATCCTGAGCTGAAATTCAAGTGCAACTTCGCCTTCGTGTTATTAAAAAGCCGGCCGAGAAATTCCCTTTTATTTGTCAGGAAAAACAAAGTCAACACCATTACGGCTAAAAGTTTGCTGAGAAGTATTTCCTACAAAAGTGAGAGATTAGACTGGTGGGAGTGGCTTTGGACGGCAACACGCCCAGTGCATTATGGGTGTTGAAGTTTTCCTACCTATTTGGTAAAATGGAACTTTTTTTTCCTGTTTTTCTCTAACGAATTCAAAAATAATTTCGCTTTCCTGCTGTATAGGCAGCCAAGTTTTATTGAAAGCCGTTTTTGCAAGCGGTGACGATGATTCACAGATCATCCCCAACAACGACCATATTAACAATCATTATTGATTTTATCCCATGGTCAGTTTTCATCATGATGAAGCGTTTCGACCTCCACACAGACTTTGAAGTAATAGTTAACCCTTGTGTTATGTTGCGGGTCAATTTGACCCGTTTAGATGATCTAGTTGTCGGAAATACTGGTTAACCTATGTTTTTTTTTTTCTTGATATTTTGTGACTTTTCCTCATTTATCATCACGATCACGCATGCAAAGTTTCAACAAGCTGGTGTTTTTTGACATATACAAACAAAATTACTGTTACGTTCGCCGGGTCAATTTGACCCGCATATTTTTAACGCTCTAAGGCAACTGTACTGACCCAAAATAATAACATTTCTCGGTTATATTTTGTTATTTTATTGTTTTACCACCTTATGAAGCTAAAAAATGCTTTCCCCACACTTATTGCAATACAGAAAAATGTTTTAATCAGCACCATGTGTGTAAAGTTTACAAAAGTAAAGAGTTTACAAAACAGCCAACTTAGGAAAAGTACATATTTTCATTATTCAGCTACATTTAATTGTTCAGTTATGATGTTCTAAGAAAAAAAGTGTATTTATTGTATTTAAAAATGTACTTTTTATTTTCAAATTTTGTCAAAACAAAACATTTTCATTAAATCATATCTGCATGAATACATTTTTTGGAATATTTGACAAATGTTGTTATTAAAAGTTTACAGTTCGTACGTGAATCTTTGTTGTTTTTCATAGTGTGTGATTTTTGAGGAATCGCATTGAATCCAATTAGGGTCAATTTGACCCGCTCCACAGAAATGCAACAGCGCATAAGGGTCAAACATCCATTTTAATGCCATTCGAGTGCTGACGTGCTGCTGTCACGATAACGCGAGAACCAATCTAAGGTTTCGGGTCAGAAAGCTTTTTCTGGAAAGAAAATGAATACTTTTATTCATCAAAAGTGACAGTAAAGTCATTTATAATGTTACAAATAAATGCTGTTCTTTTAGAACTTTCTATTCATCAGATGTATGACTGTCTTCACAAAAAATTCGAAGCATATTTACACTAATCATAAATGTTTCTTGAGCAGCGAATCATCATATTAGAATGACGGAAGACTGGAGTAATGATGCAATATTTACTGTAATTTTTGATCAAATAAATGCAGCATTGCTGGACATAAGAAACTTTTGGACGCTAGTGTACGTGAAATGGCACCTAATGTGGTTCTCGAGCGGTAATGATGTTGAACTCGAGCAGCAGCCGGAGTCTCGGTGCGTCTGATCTGTGAACTCTGAGACGGCGGGGCGTGTTTGATTGTTGCATGCTCCGTCTGTTCCTCGGGCAGACCTCTAAAGGTGCCCATCTATCAGCCTGACAGTAGATTTAGCAAATACAAGCAGACACACACACACACGTACCGTCTCGCAGTTGGACATAGTCAGGTACAACATCAACAGAATGTTCTCTCTACACGACCTGCCAGTCCTGCCAGCGTGTTCTTTGAGCAGATGTGGATCTGGCCTCAGCAGCTGCTGATCACACACAGACACCTGTTACACACTAGATCAGGGCTTCTCAGCCTTTTTGGATGCCACGGATCCCTCATTCTCGTGAAATTGAAACACTTAAAAAAAGTAATGTTATAAATCTAAACATTATTTTTCTACTCACTATGGTCATGTAAAGTTGAATGCATTATTTGTGTAGTTATTTATTTTGATTATTTTGAATTTAATTTATTTACCAGATTAATCACATTTTTATTCTTTTATTTATCTAGCTTATTTAATCGTATTATGTATTTCGTTAAAGGTGCAATATGTACAATTTTTTGCAGTAAAATATCCAAAAATCACTAGGCCAGTGGAGTACTTGCAATATCCAAAATGTTTCCAACTATTTGTAAATCGTGAAAAAAAAAAATATTTTTTTTTTAAAAATCGCGATTTTCAACACACTCAAATGTGTCTAATGTGATAAACAGAGCTGCGTTTCCTCATACTCATGAGTGGAAAAGCGGAAGCAGCGACTGTGTCATAATAAAAGTCCCGGCGTGTGTCGTTCGTCTCTCATTATCAATCGTTACAGCGTCTCGTTCAGCTCCACGACACTCGCTCCTGCTCTGCTTCATACTACAGTAACCTTAATAATCGCATCCATAAACATGATTTCTTTCCGAGTCCCATCCCGATTCTGTTCCACCGGCTGTGAGGTGAAGACTGCACGTCCCAAGATTCCTCGCTCAAACTTGGCGTCATCAAGCTACGCCTTTGTTTTGAAAAGGCGACCTCTAGTGGATGAAAAAACTACATACTGTACCTTTAATCATTATTATTATTATTATTTTTTTTTTTTAATCATATTCTTGTTTTTATCTGGACTTCTGTTTTTAAACTAGACTTCTGAAACCACAAGAAATGGCTCGTGAGTGTCATTTTGAATCAATTTGGCCACTGTAATTTGAACTGGATTGACAAGAAGAGGATTTTACTGAATTGCAATTCAAAGAAATAGAGTCAGGAAGTCTCTTCCCCATTCATTTCTCCCATAGGGATTTTTAAAAAAGTCTTCTTTCAAGCGTTTTAAACAATGAACCAAAACAAACGGCTGCGAGGTGAATAATAACATTACGAACTTTGGTAACACTTTATTTTACAGTGCCGTAGTTACACATATGTACTTACTCTAGTAATAATAGTAAATTATGCACAATTACAAGTAACTAACCCTAAACCAAACCCGTAGTTAATGAATTGTACTTATTTGAGTAACTACAGCACTGTAAAATAACCCAAACTTTGATTTGAAGAAGTAAAAATATATTTTAAAAATCAGACAAAAGGTACAAGAATGTGTATTTACTGTGACAAAGAAGAACAAATGTAGGGCGGGGCTGGGAATTGAATAGATGGTGGTGGTTTTCTATTGGTGCATCTCATGTGAGTGACAGGTTGCCCCGCCCTCGTCAGATGTCACTGCAAGAGGGAGGGGCAGTTATTTTGAGTAAAGATTACAAGGGAACAATGATTTTTTTTTTAAAAATGATGCGCACCCATAAATATTCTGCAATATTCCATTAAAAAAACCCAAGAATTTTGATTTCGCGCCGACTTTAAAAAGCGTTTCTGAATGGCACATAAACTCTAAATGAAAGCTGATGTGTGGATGTCTGTTAAAATGCTTATATTTAAGCGATAAATTTGTAGACCAACTTTCTGAAAAGTGTACACTTTGTGGTTTTCACTCATTCTTTATATTTCTTTCTCTCTCTCAGATTGTGAGCGTGGGGAAACATGTGAAAGGATACCATTACATCATCGCTAACCTGGTGAGTTCTGGCACTGGTTTATCCAGCTCAGTGAGAGAGAGAGAGCGGCAGTGATGGAGCGCTAGAGGAAATGAACTAATGTAGAGGACAGCGTGTCCTCTGGCTGTAATTCTCTGTGTTGGAGCTGAGCGATGTACCTCTTTTCTTTCCTGAATAAAACCCGAGACTAGAATTACATGTTGGCACGTAACTCGTTCCGCATCGTTTGCGCTCCAGACATTCCCCAAATCGTGCGAGTTGTTGAGGAGAGTGTGCAGTTGTTTTACAAAGTGATCAGATGCACCATTTTCACCTGCTGGGAGATAAAAAAAATATCACTCGAGAATGCCTCGCTTTTTTTTTACTTCATTATAACAACCATCCTCAAAACTTGGTGGTGAGTTTTACACCGCTCACATCTTTTTTCAGAAACTGGAAAAAATCCATTCGAATGATAAATTCATCTGAAATGGTGGTTAGTCTGAAGGAATTTGCAGTCTTGTCAGTTTCTGACTATGATGGACTGCGCTTTGTTTCATGTGATTTATCGTGGCTTATTTGCGCCGTGCCTTAACGTATTCTGTGTTGACATTTGTTAGTGTGTCAGCATCTGGGATATTAAGAAATGTTATAACTCACTCCGCCTCACATTCGTTCGATCAATCTCCCGTTCTCCATCTTTTTATCTTGGGCTTCATTCGCCATCACTCTAATTTCCTCTGTCTTTCTCCCGACAGGGTTTTAAGGACATTTCTCTTGAGAGGTTTATGCATGGCGGGGCAAACGTAACTGGTTTCCAGTTGGTGGATTTCAGCAAAGCAATGGTGATCAAACTAATGCAACGCTGGAATAAACTAGACCAGAGGGAGTATCCTGGTTCTGAGAGCCCACCCAGGGTAAATGCAAATACATTTACAACATAATTAAACGCAAATACTAACACAAATTGAGAGCGTCGCTTATTTGCACATGCCTTTAAAGACGAGCTTCTTAGCTTTATGAAATCCTCAATGAAGAAATACAGGTGCATTTGAAATATTTTAACTAATCATCTCGCAGTGAATTCTCATTTCAGTTCTGCTTTCTGAGTATGAATTAATATATGCGGTAAAAGGCAACAATACGGAAGCACTGTAAAAGGTTTTGCCACAAACTCAACCGACTGGATTCTCTCCTATACGAGTCTCTTCAGACCTCTCTGTAAATGATTTATGAGCTTCTACAACTTTTGACCTCCTAACTGAACTCCTTCCCTCAACTTTATCAAAGAAATAAAAACAGTATAAATAAAAATGCATGCGTTTTCTCTCAGTCTTGTTAGGTGCAACTATAATCGAAGTAATCTCTCAATATTCAAAGTGTAAAGAGAGACTAAATTTTTCTTCAAGCATGACACACAGCTGAGAGATGGTTACAACTCCACAGCGCAGCCTAAGATAGCTTTCATATTGGGAGATATTTGCATGCTGCATTTTAAAACGCGCACTCGCGTTTTACTTTCACTTTCTATTTCACATTCGCGCATAGTCTGTGAATAAAGAGCGACGGTGCTGAATGTCTACAAGACATTTGTCAGCTCAGTTGTGTAACGAATCCCCGCCATGGTCTTGTCAGTCATCTCGCCACTTACGCTTGTCATGTGATCAGTGAAATCTGATTCCTTCTGCAATACATGCGACTCTGCAGCTTGTGTCGGATGATTGTGCGACTGTCGTCCAATTGAATTAAATGGTTTTTAGCAAACCGACAGAGAAGGCATAATGACTTAGCGGTGGCTTATTCTATTCTAATTTCACCTTCACTCTCCATCATAGCAATATCACGAGACAGCTTTTCACCCCAACGAGAAAATCTCACCATATTTTAATCTTGAAGTAAGAGATTTTGTCACACCCCTATTGAATACATCAGCAGAATAATTCCTTATCTACTTAAACCGTGTGTTTTGAAATCATCATTATTTGTGTAGCGAATAGCACGATGGTTTACATCAGCTCTGATGCCATAATACTGTCAGACACATGTGGCAGAATTCCAATCACAAATGTTTAGCCAATCAAACTGTGACGAGGGCACATTCTTCGTCAAGCTTTAGCCAATGAGATCCAAAGAGCAGCTGCCCAACAATATTTAAGTCAATTACGCCATGACAGACCGCAGCCGGAGCCACATTTTAACCCGTCTGTTGGGGAACGTGTGAAATGAAGTCGATCTTTACATTTTTTTCATGACTGGGAAGCCAATTTGGTTATCCAAGAGACAAATTCACAGCCTTGAGAGAAAATAACATTTGCTTTTTTTCTAAGGAGCACATGGGGAAAAAACATTGAAAAAAGTAGGACGCAATTATATATATATATATAGCCTGTAGAATGCACAACAATTTCTACTTTGAAACACATCATTCGCATTTATTTAATTTTAGATGTAATTTAACCACATTAGGCTGTATCACCATTCCCATTTTTACACGCCCAAATTTAAGACCTCTTAAAATGATAATTAAGACGTCTGTTGTACCATTTAAGATAAATTAACTGAATTTTCATTTCATCAAATCGATGAAGTTAAGACTTTTTAAGGACCAAATGTGAGAGAAATGCTGGCACTGTCAAGTTCAAAATATTACAGTTCTCTCTAACTGGAAAACAATACAAATCTGCTCATTAAGATGATTTTTGCTGCATAATCTCCCCTCACCTCAATTTCTTTTTTCCCCTCTGTTGATAACATGGAGATCCTTCTCTACTCCCATTGATTAGCACTTCTATCCCGCAGTCCCCGCTATAAATTATCAGAGGGACATCCAACCAATCTTTACAGGTTCATTAGAGCACACTTTACAGGCAAGAGCCTTGACTACCTCCATCTCTTGCTCGCTCTTGATTTTCTGCATCTCATTCGCTGACTCCCCCTTTAATGATTGTTGTTTGTTTCTGTCTTTCCCTCGATGTTAATTGGATGTTATTATGCCTCCGCAACAACCATAAATCTTCATTTCCGCTGAAGTTCATTCACAATGTCTCGTGTCAGTGCAGACCCAGCCGCTAAGACTCGCTCTGTCTTATTGGGCTGGATTTACTCATGCAATAGCCATGCTTTTGTAGCCGTTTATGGAAATAAGAGATCCATTCTGATCATTCTTGAGGTTGAGTGTTTTTTCTTACCACTGGTAGAACCTCATAAAGAGAAAAATGATTAGATCCCTGCACTGCTTTCCCCTGCAATCTCTCCGAATCTTTACTGCTCTGTAGCAACAATCTGTACTGCTTTACAGCTAAATAGCTTTTCCAGTAACAAGTAGCGGCGTCGCTACATTGCAGTTTTATGTCACATTGCATTACGCACACAGCCTTACAAGCAAGCAGGCGGAGGCAATAATCAATGCGCTCACCTAGAATGCCCTCTCTGTTGCATTTACATCTACTTTAGGCACTACGACAGCTCAGCATTACATTTGATATGTGACTGTAAATAGGAAGCGTGGGTAATGTAGTGTGAATAAAGACACAATATTCTTTTACTTTTTCAGTACACATCATCATTGACGTACGATGGTGTGCTAGTGATGGCGGAGGCGTTTCGGAATCTGCGCAGGCAGAAGATAGACATCTCTCGCAGAGGCAATGCTGGAGACTGCCTGGCCAATCCAGCTGCTCCTTGGAATCAAGGCATCGACATGGAACGAACTCTGAAACAGGTGAGAGCGGGTGGGATTGTGCAAGACAGCTGAGAGTTGATGGGATGCTGTGAGCCAGGTGAGAGTGGGCGGGACTCTGTTCGACAAGTTGGAGTGAGAGTTACTGTATAACAGGTGGGAGTGAGCATTACTGTATTATTGGTTAGAGGGGGACTCTTTACGACTGGTGGGAGTGGGTAAGAATGTATGAGAGGTGGGAGTGAGCATTACTGTATTATTGGTGGGAGTGGGCGGGACTATGTTCGACAGGTTGGAGTAGGTGGGACTCTACGACTGGTGGGAGTGGGCAGAACTGTATGAAAGCTGGGAGTGGGTGGGACTCTTACAACAGGTGAAAGTGGGAGGGAATCTGTATGACAGGTGGGAGTGGGTGGGACTCTTACAACAGGTGAGAGTGGGAGGGCATCTCTATGACAGGTGGGAGAAGACAGGACTCTGTATGACAAGAGGGAGTGGGCGGGACTCTGCTTGAATTGACACTGGACAAGACTCTACAGGTGTGACTGGACAGGGTACTGTCTGAAAGGTGAGTGTGGGTGGGACTCTATAGGACAGGTGGGAGTGGGTAGGCTCTAAGACAGGTAAGACTGCAGGACTCAACACAACAGGTGAGGCTTGGCAAGATGCTGTCTAACAGGTAAGAGTGGATGGGGACTCTATGACAGGTGGAAGTGAACAAGACTGTCTGAAAGGTGAGAATATGAAGGGGTCAATATGACAGGTAAGAGTGGGCGGGATTATATGACCGGTGGGTGGAGGCGGGGCACTGTTTGAAAAGTGAGAGTGGGCGGAGATCTATATGACATGAAAGAATGGGCGGGACACCGTTTGAAAACTGAGAGTGGGTGGGATCTATATGATAGGAAAGAGTGGGCGGGACTCTACGACAGGTGGGAGTGGGCGGAACACCGTTTGAAAAGTGAGAGTAGGCGGGACCCTACAATAGGTGGGAGTGGGCGGAACACCGTCTGAAAAGTGAGAGTGGGCGGGGATCTATATGACAGGAAAGAGTGGGTGGGACTCTACGACAGGTGAGAGTGAGCGGGACACCGTTTGAAAAGTGAGAGTAGGCGGGACCCTACAATAGGTGGGAGTGGGCGGAACACCGTCTGAAAAGTGAGAGTGGGTGGGATCTATATGATAGGAAAGAGTGGGCGGGACTCTACGACAGGTGAGAGTGGGCAGGACACCGTTTGAAAAGTGAGAGTAGGCGGGACCCTACAATAGGTGGGAGTGGGCGGAACACCGTCTGAAAAGTGAGAGTGGGCGGGGATCTATATGACAGGAAAGAGTGGGTGGGACTCTACGACAGGTGAGAGTGAGCGGGACACCGTTTGAAAAGTCAGAGTAGGCGGGACCCTACAATAGGTGGGAGTGGGCGGAACACCGTCTGAAAAGTGAGAGTGGGTGGGATCTATATGATAGGAAAGAGTGGGCGGGACTCTACGACAGGTGAGAGTGGGCAGGACACCGTTTGAAAAGTGAGAGTAGGCGGGACCCTACAATAGGTGGGAGTGGGCGGAACACCGTCTGAAAAGTGAGAGTGGGCGGGGATCTATATGACAGGAAAGAGTGGGTGGGACTCTACGACAGGTGAGAGTGAGCGGGACACCGTTTGAAAAGTGAGAGTAGGCGGGACCCTACAATAGGTGGGAGTGGGCGGAACACCGTCTGAAAAGTGAGAGTGGGTGGGATCTATATGATAGGAAAGAGTGGGCGGGACTCTACGACAGGTGAGAGTGGGCAGGACACCGTTTGAAAAGTGAGAGTAGGCGGGACCCTACAATAGGTGGGAGTGGGCGGAACACCGTCTGAAAAGTGAGAGTGGGCGGGGATCTATATGACAGGAAAGAGTGGGTGGGACTCTACGACAGGTGAGAGTGAGCGGGACACCGTTTGAAAAGTCAGAGTAGACGGGACCCTACAATAGGTGGGAGTGGGCGGGACACCGTCTGAAAAGTGAGAGTGGGCGGGGATCTATATGACAGGAGAGTGGGTGGGACTCTACGACAGGTGAGAGTGGGCGGGACACCGTTTGAAAAGTCAGAGTGGGCGGGGATCTATATGACAGGAAAGAGTGGGCGGGACTCTACGACAGGTGAGAGTGGGCGGGACACCGTTTGAAAAGTGAGAGTGGGCAGGGATATATATGACAGGAAAGAGTGGGTGGGACTCTACGACAGGTGAGAGTGGGCGGGACACCGTTTGAAAAGTCAGAGTAGGCGGGACCCTACAATAGGTGGGAGTGGGCGGGACACCATCTGAAAAGTGAGAGTGGGCAGGGATATATATGACAGGAAAGAGTGGGTGGGACTCTACGACAGGTGAGAGTGGGCGGGACACCGTTTGAAAAGTCAGAGTAGGCGGGACCCTACAATAGGTGGGAGTGGGCGGGACACCGTCTGAAAAGTGAGAGTGGGCAGGGATATATATGACAGGAAAGAGTGGGTGGGACTCTACGACAGGTGAGAGTGGGCGGGACACCATTTGAAAGGTGAGAGAGGGCGGGATGGGACTCCATGAGGGCGCTGACACTGCAAGATGCAAACGATGTTCCATAAATTAGCAATCAAAGCTGTTTAATCACTCGGACACTACCTTTAGCTTATCTTAAAGGTTAAATCCACTCAGCAAAATAGACTGTAGCTAGAAATGATACTTTTTGTTCCATGCTTACCAAAATGTGTTCTGTCTTACTAATACTTCCGTGTGTGTGTGTGTGTAAAGGTGAGAATCCAGGGTCTCACTGGGAATATCCAGTTTGATCATTACGGACGCAGAGTCAACTACACCATGGACGTCTTTGAGCTAAAGAGTAACGGCCCCCGCAAGGTCAGACACACGACACACTTTCATGCATTTAGACACACACACACACACAACACTTAAACAGATACCCAGAAGCCCACATACACTGGATTGATTACCCCGTCGTCTATCATCTGCAGATCGGTTACTGGAATGACTTGGATAAATTGGTTCTGGTCCAGAATGAGCTCTCAATGGGCAACGACTCCGCTATGGAGAACAGGACGGTTATCGTCACGACTATAATGGTAATGTACTCACAACCACCCGCATCTGCAGTCTTACACACATAGCGCCATCTAGAGGGAGCAGGACATATTCCATCAGCTAGATGTACTTGATTAAAACTTACTTGCATTGCTTACTGACTGTATTGGTGAGAGGAACAAGGAAAGAAAGTGAGCCAGTGAAGGAGAGAGAGAGAGAGAGAGCTGATGGTGCATTAGTTCATTTATCAAAAGGGAACAAGGGAGTTACACTGAAGAAAGAATTTACATATGTGTACTAAGTTGATGTTTTAATTTCCCTTAAAAAAGCACAACGGTAACCATCGCTTCCAACAAATTACCATAGTTATTTTTAAGGCGACATCCCACTTGCTGACTCAAAACATCTTGATTTTGGTCCGCGGTGTCACACCTACCGACTGTTTTTGCTGAAACGTCGAAGGATTGTCACACTCAGCGATTAATAATGGATGAGATGACAGACTGAATGACTGCCTGTGACATTTCCATCCCATTCTGTCACGGATTGCTGAAATACGAAGAGGAGCACCACGCAAGCAATTATAACAGAATGAATGTATATGCGAATATTCAGATACGCTATGTGACTTTGCATTCGCTGTCAATTCGTTAGCCTACATTTGCTTTAATGCATTTGGTTTACCTAAAGCAACTTGCAATGCATTCTCTGGGATTGGAACCCATGACCTTGACTCTACTGTGTTAAGTTACAGGAATGCCATATCACGCACAGAAGAAGCTCACTGGTCACTGCCAAGACCAAGAGAGCGGCCCACTTACCGGCTCAGATTGTTTCAAACTAGCTAAAAAAGGTGCATTGAGTCGCGATCTGATCTCTGACAGCTACAGTTTAAAGTTCACAGCTGAAAATGGATTAGAAGGAACCCAGAACTAAAAATTATAAACCTTTTAGCAATTGAAATTAGACAAACTCCAGGCGTTCATATTTTAGAAAAGATGCATCAAATCTTTTCAGTAGCGTTTGGTATCATTTGAAATTTTGCGATTCCGATTCCGCCTCTGCTTATCGCTTCCCAGATTTGGTACAGTTAGACATCAAACTTATTTATTCCGTCTGTTTGCGAATCATTCTGTTGCAGCTGAATACCATGAATAAAAATCAGCTGCTTGAAGAACAACTAACTAAAATAAATTTCATACATTATTCAAGACAAGTAAACAGTCAGCAATACAGAATAAATTAGCAATAGCACAAATAAATGTTCAGAAATTGAAATCAAATGTAATATAACACTGCATAGTTTTCTTTTTATAAACAAAATATTGATGAATCTTTATTAAAGTCACAGAAATTATTCAGTCAAGATCAGCGAGTGATTCTTTCTTTTGTAGTTAACAGTAAAACACAGACGGCGGCAGGTTTATTAGGCTCCTGTCACTTTAAGAGCTGCACGGATCCAATATACTGTTACACTTGTTCTTTTCTCAACTGTTTACGAACATTTCAGACTTAACCGACTGCGTTTACGAGGATCTTTAGACGTAATTTTGTGTGTATTTCAACTGCAAGAAGACGTGAAAGAGAACTTAATTCAGTATTCGCATGCCGAATTGAGTTCTCTTTCCACGTTTTCTTTGGCTTGAATGGTTTAAAAGCACATCAAAATGCGCATCGATAAGCGGAATCGAAATTTTAATTTTATAACAAGTATCTGATTCTCGACTTTAAGTATACTTTTCGATTTCCCAACCCTACTTTTCCGTCGCTGTTTTTAAATGAACATATCGACATTAGAATGAAAAGAAATTACTTGTAATGCTTTTAATATTTGTTTTCCTTTTTCTTTTTTACGTCAATCTTTGAGTGACTTTTTTGATTTTGAAAATATCAACATTGGATTCAAAAGATAAAAAATTACATATACCGTTTTTAATATTTCTATTTCTTATTTGCTCTTTTTCAACGTTAAGTTTTAATGTCCTATTTTTTTGCCTTTTTTCTGGAATTTTCTATTCAATTCTGTATAAAAACAGTTTTGTTTGATCAACATTATTACAATATGTGAAGCTTTTTAATCGCTTTGATTTAACTCTTGTGCATTGTTCAAATTCACGACCTTTTCGTTATGTTCGTGGCTGTTTTTAACTGCTTTAAAAATGTATCAGATAAATATTTTTTTCAAATTTTTTGCTTAAATCTATTAATCAACCTCAGTCCTGATCAAAACTACTAAATTTAAAAAAAAAAAAAAAAAAACTCTTTAAAACGTTAAAATCTGATGCTGCACAAAAACTAACAATGTTGTTTCTAATCTTTGACACGTTTCTTCCCAAATCAGTGACATCATTTATGAATTTGGCAATTTAAGAGTTAAAATCCTGATTTTTTTTTTTTTTTTTAAATTTAGTAGTTTTGATCAGGACTGAAGTTGATTAATAGATTTAAGCAAAAAAATTTGAAAAAAATATTTATCTGATACATTTTTAAAGCAGTTAAAATCATAACGAAAGGGTGGTGAATTTGCACACAGAGTTCTGTTGAGTTTTTCAAATTTTTCAAAGCATTTTCCCAAAATATGTGTCAAAATAAGATTTGTCACCAAAAATCATTCCATTTGCTGAAACACGGAGAAAGTTACGGCCAAATTAAGACTCAAAAATTCCCCATAGTGGATGAAAACATCCCGAACAGCACATAAGGGTTAAATGTGGCTGATACCCAGTTTTACTGTAGTAACAATGGTATTTTGGCGGAAACTATGGTTACTGTGGTAAATTCTGTAAGGGTTTAAATAGGGAAAAGAGCGATAGAAAATTATACCTTAGCAGGCTCCTCCTCTCTCTCTCTCTCTCTCTCTCTTTCTCCTTCTGTCTCTTTTCTTTTCTGCCGTACGCTTTTTAAGGCGATGGAGAATTTTACCTCTGCAGGATCATCATCGTTTCCATCTCTGCTAAAGAATCCGCTGTTCAGACACTGAGCAGAGATTGAAGAGGACGAGACAACCGTGAGACATCAGAGATAGTGTAACCCCTCTCTCGCATGATTCAGCTGTTTTCAGACACTCCTACAGCTGGGACTGCAGCGTTAAACATTCTGTAACATTCATCCCACGTACCTGAGGTGCAATGCCAAGGGTGTAAAAAGCAGCCTTGTGGGTATTTCATTTTGTCTTTTTGTGACTGCTTGCCCTTGCTTTATGAGTTACACAGTTGGCATTTAAAGGCATCATGAAATCGAAACTGACCCAAGTTACTTTCCCTGCTCTCGTTGCGCACAGTTACTTCACAATATCCTAAAAAATATCCTAATATAATCTTTAAATGTGACATAAACAAATGGACATTGATGCAAACCAATAATAGCAATTAGAGATGCACCAATAGGAACATTTTGGCCGATAACCGATAATTCTTTATATTTGAACGCAGATAACCGATATATTGGCCTATAAATCCAAATCCAAATTTCAATACGATTTTTGAGAGCCTGATTACAAAAACAAGTCTCACCATTAAAATCCACGTCCCAATCATATAGTCTCTATGACAGACTTTCGCTGTTTGCTGTTTCCTTTTTTTTAAAAGTGATTTCAATCATATTTCAAGCTATTTGAAACCATCCTTATGAACTGTGCGCATCTGAACAAGCGTCTCAGCTGAAGACAATAATCCATTATTTATCAGCTTTAATACATCGGCCAAATTTTCTTATGGGGCCAATAAAGATAACATTAAATCTGAACATATATCGGCCGATACCGATATGTTGACCGATATATCGTGCATCCCTAAAAGCAATGATCCAATAAAATCCGAATGAATAATACCATTAATTATTTCCCAATGATATTCAGTCTTATTCAGAAATATTTAATATTACTGCAGTTAAATATATATAAAACAGTAACATGTTAAAAATAAAATGTTTTATATATATATATATAGATATATTTATGTTGCCACAATTTAGTGCATGTTATTCTAAAGAAATTTATAGTAAAATTTAATAACTTAATAGACTTTTCTGCTGACATAATCATGTTCGCATGGGTGCCGAAAAATAATATTAATTCAATTGAAAAGCTTATTGTGGATTCAAAAGCTTAATAATGTCATAAGACAATAATATCATGCAAATGATTCAATCAAAAAATATTATTATTTATTCTAAAATTATGGTACGTTGTGGATTTTACGTTGCCTTTAAATGTCCTGAAAAAAAAAACAAAAAAATCAGAGGATTGTGTTTCATTGAGTCTGGAGGCGTTTTCCATGTTTATGGCAGGATGATATTTATTATTAAGGCGCAATCCAATGTTATTTTAGTATCTTTTATATAATAGTATAGTTTTTGTTAATATTAGAATTCGTTTGTCTTCCGTTTTTATCATTATTCAAGTAATAAAAATGTGGGTTTTAGTTGTAGTTAATGATAATAATCTGGAGCAAACCGTCTCTTTTCTCTGAATTCATGTGACAATGAAAAATATGCCCTGAAAATTTGAAATGCAAGCATGTTATTGATTTGTTGAAAAACAAAACAAGAAAAAAATGACAAACGAAAAATCAACTTTTACCGCCGAGATTGTGAGAATATGCCATATCCAATATTCTGCATTTACACTATGCACTTGCCGAAACAACTGAAAGTAGACATACGGATCGGGAAAAACTAAGTAAAAACGGCTTGAATTGGAATGGATGCAGACGAAATGATAATACAATGATAATTAAAGCTCAGCAAAAACATTGGGTTGAGCCTTCGTCCTCCATTGTGCCACTGGAAAGAGTCATGTGATCGAGTATGTCATTCGCCACCTTCGCTTTTTCAATTGACGGCAATATCCAATCCGTCCGCTTTCATGGCAGAACCAAATGCGTGCGTCTGATTCATATCAGATCTATTTGAGATTTTATATGAGAATATATAATATTCTTACACGTCCATGGGTCGGATCTGATCTGTGCCACATGGGAGAAAACGATCAGAATTGGGTCTCCTGAACCATGGGATGTAAATGCAGCTGTAATAATGTCCATCCTGTTGGATTTCTCAAGCATGTTAGTTAAACGTTTGTGACACACTTTGTAGAATCTCCATTGCAAAGACAGCCAACAGGAAGCCGCTCGAGTCCAGTGTCACCGTGACGGTTTTCCCAAATAGTTTTTTTTACGCCAAGTCACGGCCTTTACAAAGAATATAAAGGCCCGATCTCTCTCTCTCTCTCTCTCTCTCTCTCTTGCTCCTGGTGAGGATTTTATTCTTGGTCGCTCTCTGAGATGAAACGGCTTGATTCATATTTTCTGTACTGTATTAAACTCTGCTGAAAATGTGCTTTATTACACTGTAGCTCAAAATGTAATAATTTTCTCAGCCTCTGAAACGGCTGTCCTTCTCAGCTGATGTGATTTACATTTATTGGTCAATATTAACCAATGGCTAAATGGGTTTTCCACACGTGATTTCGATTGAAAACCTCATTAATATCCTGTCATTAAAGGGAATATTCCTGGTTATTAAAAGTAGGAATCTTCTTTTCAAGATGAAAATGCTATTATCATTTACTCACCGTTATGTTGCTCCAAACCGTGTGACTTTCTTTCTTCTGTGGAACATAACAGATGTATATTATTATTATTATTATTTATATACTGTACACAATTATTTTCATGATCTCAACATTCAAGTTAAATATTTAATATGGTTCAGATAACATAATATTTTGAGTTTCTGTTGATTAAACCAATCGCCTTCATTGTAGTAACTCAAATTTTTGAAGTCAATGAACTAAGGCAACTTTTTTAAGTTAAACCAACAATTCTTTTTTTTTTTACAGTGTATGTTTACTAAAAAGTGTCTGTAAAGCACTACAAAAATCATATATTTATGATCTAAATCTATGAACAGCATCAGTGATATGCTCAATAACCACATCGTGTTTATCATTTCAAAATAATAGTTCATATTTTCATCATTTGTAGTGCTTTCCTTTTATTCTTTCATTGGTACTATGTTTAAATACTTACTAGTAAATATTTTTTTTTTTCCGTATATTTACTCTAAAAACTTTTTGTCCTGTAAAAATACTTACTCTAAGCACTTTTTCATTCAGTAAATATGATTTATTTAAGGATAAATTGCAAGTATATTTACTGAACAATAATTATGCTTATTCTAAACATGTTTTATGCACAATAAGGAAACAAAAAAATAATTATTTCCTAAACTAAATCCTTAAAAATGAACAAAAGAAAAACAAAAAACACCTTCTAAAAAGATGCGTTTACACCATGTCTTAATTACCATAATTATGAGATTTCAACTTGTAAAGGTCATTCAGGTTGACCCTTCGCAAAGCCCCGCCCCCTTTAGTTACTGTTGCTATGCGCTCTCACGCCACACATCATGTTCTCACGCAGTGAAAAATCCATCGCGGTAAAACAAACAGTTTCATATTTAAAATATTGTAATTTTTTAAAGAAGTTTAATCGATAAATAGCGTCTAATGTGTGGCGACAGATCGCAGTAGCTCCTCGTGAAGCGATCGTCTCTAAGTTCATTTATAGCATCAAATAAACATGAATGAACATCAGAAGGAATGTCGTTTCAAGACGCGATTCAAGTTCACCAACGTTCATCTACTGACTCCTTTGACGGACAAAATGGCAGATTCAGGGTTACGATTGGTCAGATCGCCTGTCAATCAAACCGTTTGCGAAGGGTCAATTACAAATCTCCTACTTGTACCATGTGACCACTACATCACCTGACCGCTGCCGATTCATTTATAGTCTACAGACGTGGAGAACATCACGTGTTGACATTTCGAAATTACAGTAATTCCGCTGCATGTGAACATGCATAATGTTAAAAACATAAACTTAAAATCTCATGGGAACTTAAAATATGTATTTATATATAATTGAAGGGATTCGGCTGACAAAAACGTCTGGGAATCCATGTGTCTGCCTACTGCCTTTCTAACATCCTGCCAATTAATGCCAGTTAACCTTAATATAAAAAGGTTATGGCAATAATAGCAAATAATGATACATTTGTTAAATAAGAATCACCGTTGGGATAGATGGAGATGAGCTCGACCTTCAGCCTCCGCATCCCTCCGTCTCCGCAGCGTTTGCCGCCGGGGGTTTCAGATCTCCCACAACCCACTGCAAACTCACACTGACGCCAATCCGATACGAAACGCGCACTTCACGCCGCCGCATTAATGCGAAATAAATAAAACATTTCGTTCCTCATTAAATAGATCTGTTTCGTTGTGTTAGTAGAATGGGTTGCGAATGCCATTTCAAACGGGAACTGTGTAATTACACGATGTGAGCACAAACAAACAGGGCGATTCTTACTATAAATAGACACGTTAATTAATCCGATGAGAGTTCTGGAATCGATCGAGCGTAAGTGTGACAGATGCAGAGCAGCGTATCACGATGCACAAGCAACACATCCAGATGTGTTTGTGATGGATAGACAGTGGATGTGTGTTTGTGTTTATGGTTTGATGGGTGCGACATGTGGGCTTCGGGCGGAGAGAGAGACGGATCGAGAGAAAGATTGCTGAGTAACTGATAGCTGTAATTAGTGTAACTCCAGGCTGAGGGGATGTGAGGCGTGCTCGTTCTGTGTAATGTTCATTAACTCCACGCCTGCAGACAGCAGCCTATTTATCTAGACCCAAGCCTGTGAGATCATGAGAATAAGCCATTCCAGCCACACACACACACACACACACACATTCATTCGGTCCTTCTCTTTTCTCACTTTAACGTCCTTTTCACCTGGAAAGGACATTAATGGATGAAAAGAAGTGGAGAGACTGATTTAGTCAAACCGTTCAGTCATAATTCAGCTCGGCCGAGCCATTAAAGGGAATATCTCAACTTAAATTAATCGTAAAAACGAAACGTTTACTCACCGTCATGACTTTCTTTCTTCTGTGTGGAACGTAAAAAGAGATGTTTAGCATCTAAATGCATGCATTCACACTGCAAAAGTGGCCGTAAAGAACTACAAAAATGAACAGCGTCAGTGACGCGCACAACAGATCGCAAAAAAAAGCCATTATAGTTTTAAAATTTATTTGCTGTGCACTTTTCTTCTATTCTTCTATTGTTTATGTATTGATTAGTAAATATATAAATGTTTATTAAAAATATTTACTCAAAATGTTTTGTGCAGTAATAAATTATTAATATATTTGTAGGTTAATATAAAAATAAATAATTTATTTAAAACTAAAATCACAGGTATATTTACTCCATACACACTTTTGTTCAGTAAATACACTTGTATTTTATTTTTAAATAAATTATTCATTTATATTTGTACTAGTCAATATATAAATAATTTATTTAAAAATAAATCAGATATATTTATGCCAAACACACTTTTTGTTTTTGTTCAATAAAAACACTTGTATTTTATTTTTAAATCAATTATTCATTTATATTTGTACTAGTCAATATATAAATAATTTATTTAAAAATAAATCAGATATATTTATGCCAAACACACTTTTTGTTTTTGTTCAATAAAAACACTTGTATTTTATTTTTAAATCAATTATTCATTTATATTTGTACTAGTCAATATATACATTTATTTAAAAATAAATCAGATATATTTACTCCATACACACTTTTGTTCAGTAAATACACTTGTATTTTATTTTTAAATAAATTATTCATTTATATTTGTACTAGTCAATATATAAATAATTTATTTAAAAATAAATCAGATATATTTATGCCAACACACTTTTTGTTTTTGTTCAATAAAAACACTTGTATTTTATTTTTAAATCAATTATTCATTTATATTTGTACTAGTCAATATATAAATAATTTATTTAAAAATAAATCAGATATATTTATGCCAAACACACTTTTTGTTTTTGTTCAATAAAAACACTTGTATTTTATTTTTGAATCAATTATTCATTTATATTTGTACTAGTCAATATATACATTTATTTAAAAATAAATCAGATATATTTACTCCATACACACTTTTGTTCAATAAATACACTTGTATTTTATTTTTAAATAAATTATTAATTTATATTTGTACTAGTCTATATATAAATTTATTTAAAAATAAATCAGATATATTTACTCCATACACACTTTTGTTCAGTAAATACACTTGTATTTTATTTTTAAATAAATTATTCATTTATATTTGTACTAGTCTATATATAAATTTATTTAAAAATAAATCAGATATATTTACTCCATACACACTTTTGTTCAGTAAATACACTTGTATTTTATTTTTAAATAAATTATTCATTTATATTTGTACTAGTCAATATATAAATAATTTATTTAAAAATAAATCAGATATATTTATGCCAAACACACTTTTTGTTTTTGTTCAATAAAAACACTTGTATTTTATTTTTAAATCAATTATTCATTTATATTTGTACTAGTCAATATATACATTTATTTAAAAATAAATCAGATATATTTACTCCATACACACTTTTGTTCAGTAAATACACTTGTATTTTATTTTTAAATCAATTATTCATTTATATTTGTACTAGTCAATATATAAATAATTTATTTAAAAATAAATCAGATATATTTATGCCAAACACACTTTTTGTTTTTGTTCAATAAAAACACTTGTATTTTATTTTTAAATCAATTATTCATTTATATTTGTACTAGTCAATATATACATTTATTTAAAAAATAAATCAGATATATTTACTCCATACACACTTTTGTTCAATAAATACACTTGTATTTTATTTTTAAATAAATTATACATCTATATATGTACTAGTCAATATATAAATAATTTATTAAAAAATAAATCAGAAGTATATTTATGCCAAACACGCTTTTTGTTTTTGTTCGGTAAATATACTTGCAGTTTATTTTAAATAAATTATTAATTCAGTAAATATTTACATTCATAAATTACAAGTGTATTTAGAATGAACACTTCTTGTTCAGTAAAACATATTTAACCGTATATTTACTAGTAAATTTTATATATATATATATATATATATAATTTTTTTTAATTTTATAGATTTATATATATATATATATATATATATATATATATATATATATAAATAATGTAAAAAAAATCACAGTATATTTATATTTACTCGAAATGATAGAAATTAACCATTTGTTCAAAAATAAATTACAAGTATACTCACTCTTAACACTCTTTGTTCATTTATACACAATAAGGGAGAAATAGAAGAAATAGTTTTCTACAGTAAATCCACAACAAACCACACATGCGATCCATAAACTAAAACAACATGGAATATTAAACATCATGTTTACATCCTGCTCTCGTGTGCCTTCGCATCCACAGGAATGAGTTTCCATATCAGTGTCAGAGGGAAAGAATATTGGCTTCCGAATGAAGCTAAACATGTAAAATAATGTATAAACAATGAAAAATAATGGACTATCCAATGAATGTACTTCGATTTTGACAGTGTAAATGTCAATTCTGTGTTGCTTGTCTGTCGAAATGATTCCTGCTTTATTGTTTAGAACAATAGAAATGATCTCTTTATTTAATTTTCAATATATGAACTTGTTTAGTGTAATTTGCTCATTTGATTATTGTTGATCAATTGATTGTTTGCACTCTAATGGTTTTAATGTAAATCGATGTTTTGCATTATGTCCTCATAATTCCCACAGGCAGTTGTGTAAATGTGTGGAAATCATTCTAATAAATGTTTTGATTTATAGTGGTAATCTTGTCAGCCAAACCTTTATTGACCACAAAGCTAACGAGCTTCAGCAACATGTTTAACGAGTGTCTAGTACTACATATTTATGTATGCAGTCAGTTAATACATCCTAGCAAACTCATGTTATGTTAATGATAAATTGCTTTTTATTCTCTTAACACTTTAGATAACTAGAGTCTAGAAACCTTAATGTGAAGAACTTGTAATAAAACACCCCTCAAGAACCCTATATAGCTGAAAACGGTTCTTCAGTTGTTAGTTCACCCAAAAATGAAAGGATTTTCTCAACCCGTAGATGTATGACTTTCTTTTTCCAGACGAACACAATCTGAGTTATATTAATAATATACCATCCTGGTTCTTCCCAGCTTTATAATGAGAGTGAATGGAGGGCGTGTTTTGAAGCCCCCAAAAATGCATCCATCCATCCTAAAAAGAATCCATACGGTTCCAGGAGGTTAATAAAGGCCTTCTGAGGTTTTTGTAAGCAAAATAACCATATTTAAAACTATAAACAGACGTCCGTATGCATGGAGTTGTGGTGGAAGAGCGGTCAGTGGTCTGCTGGAAGCTAGTTATTAGAGCTAATAAAGTTTTAAAATATGGATATTTTTCAGACAAAAACCCATCGCTTTACTTCAAAAGACCTTTATTAACCCCTTGGAGTTGTATGGATATCTTTAATGATGGATAGATGTGCTTCTTTTGGGCTTCAAAATCTCACCCCCCATTCATTTCCATTATAAAGCTTGGAAGAGCCAGGATTTCTGATTTCATCTGAAAGAAGAAAGTCACATACACACCTAAGATGGCTTGATGGTGAGGAAAACATGAGAATTTTCATTTTTGGGTGAACTATCCGTTTAATAAGTTGGTGTTCCAATGTTCCAAAGAACATTTATTTGTAAAACTGTCATTCTCAGTTTAATTCTGAGGTCAGCTTGACCATCCCTGCCCACCTCTCGCTCTTTCTTTCTTTGTGTGTGTGTGTGTGTGTGCCGTGTGTGTTTAGGAAGGACCGTACGTGATGTTGAAGAAGAACTGGGAGATGTATGAAGGGAACGACCAGTTCGAAGGCTACTGTGTGGATCTGGCGTCCGAGATCGCCAAGCACATCGGCATCAAGTACAAGATCTCCATCGTTCCGGACGGGAAGTACGGAGCCAGGGATCCAGAGACGAAGATCTGGAACGGCATGGTTGGGGAGCTGGTGTACGGGGTGAGAAGAGTCGGTGTTTAACCCTTGTGCATTGTTCAAATTCACGACCCTTTCGTTATGTTCGTGGCTGAAAACAGACACTACTTTTAACTGTTTCAAAATGTATCAGATAA
>CM074284.1:4087376-4097376 GCA_037194245.1 Opsariichthys bidens
AAACTGGGTACAGAGAGAGAATACATTATTGAAATAACTGTGTTTTCTTCTCTGGCTGCACACAAAAACAAACAAACAATTCACAAACAAATAACTCTCATGAGCTCGTTCTCTCAGTAGCTGTTTTTCCGTCCACTTATTTTTATGTGCATTTTGGGATGTCGCATTAAAAAAAAACACGTTGTAGGGAAATGATATAAATTCCAAAAAATGTACATTAAAAAAAACGACAGCGTAAACTACAATGGAAACACTTTTACCGAATGAATCCCTTGATGTGCAACAAACAAAACTTTGCCACAACAGAAGCTGTGATTGGATAACTGGACTCACCAGCGGACCAATCACATCACAGCATCTCAAATGTCGGTTTGGTCAAAGTCTGTCGTCAAAACGATTTGGTTTAAGCGTCTCACACGATTGCGTTGCAAGATCACATGACAGCTTTTATTGTGTTTCGCCTTCTCGAGACGGAGGAAAACTTGCCGAAACTTACGTTTTTATTGCAGATATTTTTGTGGAAATTGTGGAAATTGCTCAGGAAGTGACGATTTGTTCTCTTGAAGACATGGGATAGAAACTTTTCTTTATTTGCAAATGTTATTATTTTATTATTATATTTATTCATTATATATATTTATTATTTTATGTTATATTCACAACTTTGAATGGAAACATAGCTAAGGAATCAGTGAATTTACACTAGTTTAACAAATAAATAACTATTGCACAGATTACATTAAAAAAACTATTAATGTTTTATATATTTAAATAATGTCAATATAAAAAATAAATAATATTTTAATATGTATATTTATAGTGTAGACTTTAATTTAGTGACTGGGAATATATATATATAATAACTTACTTATAAAAAGAATATAATATATTTTTAATAACATTGTTTTTTATTTAGATGTTAATATAAAATATAAAAAAGAAATATTATATTATTTTATTTATATTTTAATATACCATACATGTATATATAATAAACAAATAATATAATATATTTTAATAACACTGTTTTTTTTAGATGTTAATATAAAATATAAAAAAGAAATATTATATTATTTTATTTATATTTTAATATACCATACATGTATATATAATAAACAAATAATATAATATATTTTAATAACACTGTTTTTTTTTAGATGTTAATATAAAATATAAAAAAGAAATATTATATTATTTTATTTATATTTTAATATACCATACATGTATATATAATAAACAAATAATATATTTTTAATAACACTGTTTTTTATTTAGATGTTAATATAAAATATAAAAAAGAAATATTATTTTAATATAATATATTTTTAATAACATTGTTTTTTATTTAGATGTTAATATAAAATATAAAAAAAGAAATATTATATTATTTTATTTATCTTTTAAGATACCATACATGTATATATAATAAACAAATAATATAATATATTTTTAATAACACTGTTTTTTATTTAGATGTTAATATAAAATATAAAAAAGAAATATTATATTATTTTATTTATCTTTTAAGATACCATACATGTATATATAATAAACAAATAATATAATGTATTTTTAAAAAATAGTATTAGTCATTAAAAAAAGATTTATAATTAGAACTGTTTTTAGTTGTGTTTTCTGCAAAGAAAAAAGGAAGTAAAATCTGGTACACAGACTTTCAATAATACTGACCATTTTTAGAGCAATTTTTCTTTTTTTCCTGCTTCGCACGACATCTTGTGATTAATCTAAAAGCTGGTGGGTTTGGTTCAAGGCTTAAAACTCCTCATTGAAGAATTTTTTTGCAACGCAGCTGGAGAAAATAAATGGGAAATACATTTTCAGGACCAAGGCCGTTGAAAAAGCACACACACACACACACACACACTCATTCAGTGGAAGCAGCAGTGAGGATGTCACACACAACCGAGTCAAGCTTTACGGGGCATGCGAATACAGAAATTACTCATGAAATTACATGAGCCAAATCTGGTTCTCAGTTCCAGCTTGTGAAATTGCAGAAAATGTTAATTATGAGCTTTGGGATCCTTAAGGGATTCATGTGAGGGGGGAAAAAAAAACAAACAGTGCAGCATTTTTGAATAAAATCCCGCTCAGTATCGAACCGCCCGTGTCTCGAGGCGCAGACGTGCTCCGTAGATTTTGAATCCGACCTCTCTTGCTTTAACACGGGATCGCTCTCTCTATTGCTAGAGGCCTCTAATTAAATCTAGCAGTGAACGACTTCTTGTATTCCTACAGGCACTAGGAGGGCCGAAAGATTCCCTACTTCCTCTGTGACCTTTCACTGGTATTAAACCACTGAGCCAGTGTAAATATTACTGTACGCAAGATGCCCAAGAGCCTCCACTCATTGATAAAACAATCTCCATTCAAAACAGCTTGAATCCTGGCCTTTTATAAACTCGCAACTGCTGTAAATGTGATGTAAAAAGGGAAGCGTGTTGCTCCAATTTATCACAGAAGGTATTGTAATCTAGACCCCTTAAAAAAAGCAGGATGGTGGAAAGTAATGAGCTGTAAAGACTACGTTTGGACACCCCGACACCACAGTACAGCTACCGTCGGACGCGTTTTTTGTATAAAATCGCCCCACTGAAAGCACTTTACTTTTAACAAGCCATCGCTCTCGGCCTTAGCGCTGATATAACCAGGTCTTCACCACAATACATGATTCTCGAGGTTCTGGTGACCTTAAAAGTTAATGGGTCTGAAGGAAACGTGTCTCTTTGGATCAGCTGGTGTTTCGGGGTCAGTGGGAAACTGCCTTTATTTCTCTACGATAGCAAAACATTAAAAAAAAAGTCATATTCTATAGTTTCTAAAAGCATTTTGTCCCAGAACAAAATGTTTCTCTTTGAGCTGTTTTGGGTACTGTAGCTTTAAGACTTTAAAGTCTGCGGTGAGTAAGATTTTTTTTTTTTTTTTAAAGAAAAACTATTTTAAATTGATCATACAGTAAAGACATTTATAATGCTACAAAAATGTTAAATAAACCCTGTTCTTTTGAACTTTCCATTAATGAAAGAGTCATGGAAAATGTATGATATTTAGCAGCAAACAATGATAATTAATTACATTGATTTCTGAAGGAATAAACAGGAATAAATTACATTTTTAAATATTCGAGAAAAAAAAAAAAACAGTTCTTTTAAAATGTAATAATATTTCACATTTTTTGTACTTTTTTTTTTTACTCTAAGGTAGTGTATATGAGTGCATAAAGTGAGTGTTTAAAGGGAAAGTTCATCCAATCATTTATTTTTGAGTAATGTTGGACACTATGAGTGCATATATATATGTTTTGTCATTTACTTACCTTGTAAACCTTTATGACTTTGGTTTTTTGTTTGTCCATACAATTAAACTCAATGGGTTCCAATTTTGTTTGGGACCCAAAGGGCAAGTAAACAATGACAGAATGTCATTTTTGCCTGAACTATCCCTTTAAATATACAACAAACTCTGAAAAACCATCTCAATAGGGCTGCACAATATTGGAAAAAACTGAAATTTTCATATTTTGTTTTTCTGATACATATATATATATATATATATATACTGCAATATGAAAAAAGAAAAAAAGTTCCCCAGATGTCTTGAATAGCTCTATTTGGAAAGAATTGATCATTTTAGAACGATTGGAGTGATTTTATAGGGGAGCAAATCTTCATAGAAAATAATTACAAGAGAACAAAGATAAAAATTGACTAAACAGTGCTTTATGATTTTCAGGTACGTCTAACAGTATTAAGGTACAGAAACTGAATATAAAACTACAAAATATAAAATAACACTGCATAGTCTTTACTACGTGCAATTACCAAATTGAGTTCTCTTTCACATCTTGTTCTCGAATGGCTTAAAATCACTTGAACGTTTAAACTGACAAGACTTAAAACTCGTGAAAATGAGCCGCTTTTGCTCTATGATGGTTAAACCTTGCAATTTTTTGAACCTGTTGCCTGCCAACTATGATCCCTACACTTGACATCCTGCGACGTTTCTGATCACGCATATGCTCGTCGCAATATCGACGCTAAACAATACAGCCTTACCGCAACAGAAATAAAAAACTCCGATCCTAGAAAACCATGTTCACGCAAGACTTTGAAATCTTTTTTTTCTCCAGTTACGACAACAAAAAGCTCTCAGACATGATCTCACAGCATAAACAGCTTCGCTTCAATAAATAATCTTGCATTGTGAACATTGTCCTTCTCCCACAGAAAGCGGAAATCGCTGTGGCCCCTTTAACAATCACTCTGGTCCGGGAGGAGGTGATCGATTTCTCCAAGCCCTTCATGAGTCTGGGCATCTCCATCATGATCAAGAAGCCGCAGAAGTCCAAACCCGGCGTCTTCTCCTTCCTGGACCCGCTGGCCTACGAGATCTGGATGTGCATCGTGTTTGCCTACATCGGCGTGAGCGTGGTGCTCTTCCTGGTCAGCCGCTTCAGCCCGTACGAGTGGCACACCGAGGAGCCCGAGGAAGGCTCCGACGGTCCGCCCAGCGACCAGCCCCCTAACGAGTTCGGCATCTTCAACAGTCTCTGGTTCTCTCTGGGCGCCTTCATGCAGCAGGGCTGTGACTTCACACCCAGGTAAGAGCATGTGCGTCATCCGTCAAACAAGCATACCAATGAGTTTTTTAAAAACACAGTTTAAATAGACCCCTCCCCGTATCGTGCGGCCCGAATCGATGAGTCACGTCAGGTGTGCTCAGGGTGAGCACTGAAAGAGATCTGGAAAACATGAAGTATAGTCAACAACAGCTTCATGTAGAGCTTTCTGAAGCAGTGGCCCATTAACTGCAGTTTTTCACAGAATTTTTAGGCGTTGGGTGTAAAGTGCTTATAAAACTGTCAGGGGATGAAGTGTGTGATGGCGTCTGTCAGCGATACGTGAACGTAACAGCCCCGCCGTCTCAGCCGGGTTAATGGCCTCATCTGATCTGTGAGTACGGCAGATGTGTTCCGACAGTGATGATACAGCTGAATATAAGCGGCTACAGTTGACATGGCAGTTTCTAGCACCATCAGTGTCAATTAAAAAACATTATTTTAATAAATTAAACAAAAAGCCCACCCCTCCAAAAAAAAAAAGACTACAACGTACATAAGTAATGCTTTTATCGCTTGTTTCTGCTTCTTTTTTTGTCTGATTTGATACAGAGTTTCATAAATTGATAATAGAACGTGGAACGCTGGAAAATTCCATCAATAGCGGGAAAGCGTCGTCTCATGAATGGCGGCAAGTTCCGTCAATGGCGGGAAAGCGGTGTTTCATAAAAGACGAAAAATGCTGTCAACAGCGGGAAAATGTTGTTTCATAAATGACGGAATATTTCCGTCAGTGGCGGGAATGCGTTGTTTCAATGATTCATAAATGATGGAAAATTCTGTCAATGACGACGGAAAAGCTTTGTTTCATAAATGGCGGGAAATTCCGTCAGTGGCGGGAAAGGATTGTTTTCGTAAATTACGAAAATTCCGTCAATTGCGGAAAAGCCCCGTTTCACAAATGATGAAAAAAAACGTCAATAGTGGGAAATTGTTGTTTCATAAATGATGGAAAATTGTTGTTTCATAAATGAAGAAAAAAAACATCAATAGTGGAAAAGTGTTGTTTCATAAATGACGAAATTTCCATCAATGGCGGGAAAGTGTTTCATAAATTATGAAAATTCCGTCAATAGCGTAAATGCGCCGTTTCACAAATATTGAAAAAAAAAAAAAACGTCAATAGTGGGAAAGTGTTGTTTCATAAATGACGGAAAATTCCTTCAATGGCGGGAAAGTGTTGTTTCATTAATGATGGAAAATCGTTTTTTCTTAAATGACGAAAATTCCGTCAATAGGAGAAAAGCGCCGTTTCACAAATGATGAAAAAAAAACGTTAATAGTGGGAAATTGTTGTTTCATAAATGATGGAAAATCGTTGTTTCACAAATGATCAAATTTCCATCAATGGCGGGAAAGTGTTTCATAAATTATGAAAATTCCGTCAATAGCGGAAAAGCTGCGTTTCACAAATAATGAAAAAAAAACGTCAATAGTGGGAAAGTGTTGTTTCATAAAGGACAGAAAATTCCTTCAATGGCGGAAAAATGTTGTTTCATAAATTATGAAAAAAAAAACGTCAATAGTGGGAAATTGTTGTTTCATAAATGATGGAAAATCGTTGTTTCATAAATGAAGAAAATTCCATCAATGGTGGGAAAGTGTTTCACAAATAATGAAAAAAACGTCAATAGTGGAAAAGTGTTGTTTCATAAAGGACGGAAAATTCCTTCAATGGCGGGAAAATGTTGTTTCATAAATTATGAAAAAAAAACGTCAATAGTGGGAAAGTGTTGTTTCATAAATGACGGAAAATTCCTTCAATAGCGGGAAAGTGTTGTTTCATAAATTATGAAAATTCCGTCAATAGCGGAAAAGCGCCGTTTCACAAATAATGAAAAAAACGTCAATAGTGGGAAAGTGTTATTTCATAAATGATGGAAAATCGTTGTTTCATAAATGAAGAAAATTCCATCAATGGTGGGAAAGTGTTTCATAAATTATGAAAATTCCGTCAATGGCGAGAAAGTGTTGTTTCATAAAATATGAAAATTCCGTCAATAGCAGATTAGCGCCGTTTCACAAATGATGAATAAAAAAACGTCAATAGTGGGAAATTGTTGTTTCACAAATGACGGAAAATCGTTGTTTCATAAATGACGAAATTTCCATAAATGGCGGGAAAGTGTTTCATAAATTATGAAAATTCCTTCAATGGCGAGAAAGTGTTGTTTCATAAAATATGAAAATTCCGTCAATAGCGGAAAAGCGCCGTTTCACAAATGATGAATAAAAAAACGTCAATAGTGGGAAATTGTTGTTTCACAAATGACGGAAAATCATTGTTTCATAAATGACGAAATTTCCATAAATGGCGGGAAAGTGTTTCATAAATTATGAAAATTCCGTCAATAGCGTAAATGCGCTGTTTCACAAATAATGAAAAAAAAACCATCAATAGTGGGAAAGTGTTGTTTCATAAATGACGGAAAATTCCTTCAATGGCGGGAAAGTGTTGTTTCATAAATTATGAAAAAAAAACGTCAATAGTGGGAAAGTGTTGTTTCATAAATGATGGAAAATTGTTGTTTCATAAATGATGGAGAATTCCTTCAATGGCGGGAAAGTGTTTCATAAATTATGAAAATTCCGTCAATAGTGGAAAAGTTTTGTTTCATAAATTATGAAAATTCCGTCAATAGCAGATTAGCGCCGTTTCACAAATGATAAAAAAAAACGTCAATAGTGGGAAATTGTTGTTTCATAAATGATGGAAAATCGTTGTTTCATAAATGACGAAATTTCCATCAATGGCGGGAAAGTGTTTCATAAATTATGAAAATTCCGTCAATAGCGGGAAAGTGTTGTTTCATAAATGATGGAAAATTGTTGTTTCATAAATTATGAAAATTCCGTCAATAGCGGGAAAGTGTTGTTTCATAAATGATGGAAAATTGTTGTTTCATAAATTATGAAAATTCCGTCAATAGCGGGAAAGCTGCGTTTCACAAATAATGAAAAAAACGTCAATAGTGGAAAAGTGTTGTTTCATAAATGATGGAGAATTCCTTCAATGGCGGGAAAGTGTTGTTTCATAAATTATGAAAATTCCGTCAATAGTGGAAAAGTTTTGTTTCATAAATTATGAAAATTCCGTCAATAGCAGATTAGCGCCGTTTCACAAATGATGAAAAAAAAACGTCAATAGTGGGAAATTGTTGTTTCATAAATGATGGAAAATTGTTGTTTCATAAATTATGAAAATTCCGTCAATAGCGGGAAAGCTGCGTTTCACAGATAATGAAAAAAAAACGTCAATAGTGGAAAAGTGTTGTTTCATAAATGATGGAAAATTGTTGTTTTATAAATGATGAAATTTCCGTCAATAGTGGAAAAACGCTGTTTCACAAATAATTAAAAAAAAAACGTCAATAGTGGAAAAGTGTTGTTTCATAAATGATGGAAAATTGTTGTTTCATAAATTATGAAAATTCCGTCAATAGCGGGAAAGCTGCGTTTCACAGATAATGAAAAAAAACGTCAATAGTGGAAAAGTGTTGTTTCATAAATGATGGAAAATTGTTGTTTTATAAATGATGAAATTTCCGTCAATAGTGGAAAAACGCTGTTTCACAAATAATTTAAAAAAAAACGTCAATAGTGGAAAAGTGTTGTTTCATAAATGATGGAAAATTGTTGTTTCATAAATTATGAAAATTCCGTCAATAGCGGGAAAGCTGCGTTTCACAAATAATGAAAAAAAAACGTCAATAGTGGAAAAGTGTTGTTTCATAAATGATGGAAAATTGTTGTTCATAAATTATGAAAATTCCGTCAATAGCGGGAAAGCTGCGTTTCACAGATAATGAAAAAAAACGTCAATAGTGGAAAAGTGTTATTTCATAAAGGACGGAAAATTCCTTCAATGGCGGGAAAATGTTGTTTCATAAGTTATGAAAATTCCGTCAATAGCGGGAAAGTGTCGCTTCACAAATGACAGAAAATTCCGTCAATGGCGGAAAGGCGATGTTTCCTAACTGACAGAAAATTCTGTCAATGGCGGGAAAGCTTTGTTTCATAAACGCTGGAAAATTCCATCAATAGCAAGGAAAGAGTTAAAGGTCAGTCAGTACGCATCTCCTCAGGTTTTCCACCCCACATGATCTCGCCGCTGTAACGCACGCTGCAGATATTTCATTGTCTGAGGTGGAAAGCGGATAATTCCTTTGCTTTTGTCTGCGCTGACCTGAGGGCTCTCCAGAAGCCGAGCCGCAAAATTAAAGTTGGACTCTGCCGTCCGCTTCCAGGAAGAAACCGCAGGCTCACCGTCCCCGCTTCCTTCAAGACAAACATTAAACTTTCATCCCTGCAGCTGCATGGCAGAAAAATCACACTTTATTTTTAGTATATTTATAAGAATATAGCATTTTATTATTGATAGCTGGAGAATGCGGCACGATGAAAAATTGATGCCCGGGGTCCGGGGAAAGGCGAGGCCGCTGAACTGCACAAATTACCGGAGTCTGCCCCAAAAAAACAGAAACAGAGCAAGAGTGACGAGCGCGTGAAGTTGTGAATGTGATCTTACTGTTGTTCTGCTATAACACTATCACACCTTTTCTTATGAAACATTTACGTTGCACTATCGTGGCTCGGTGTGTGTTGTAAAGCAGGATTTGATCTTGTGTCTGGGAGCTCGCAGCTACAAAAATGACACCGTTCCTGCCAAACGGCGCTTGTTTTCACCTGCAGAGCGCACGCGGATAACTAGCCTGCCGCCGAGGGCATTTCTGAGAGGTTAATGGTGTCAGACGCGCTCAGATCCTCAGAAACGTGACGCTGGCATTAGCACTGGCCTGGTCAGCAGCTCTGTGCATTAAAGGACATTACCGAGTCGCACTTCTACACAGAAACTCGTGTACTACACACACACACACACACACACACACACACCTTTTACTGGACTCCTTTTTCATACATTACCCATGAAACATGCAGAGGGACGGAGCTATTTTTAAATGAACGTACTGTCGATTCCATCATTGGAATGAAATGGCACTCTTACAGTTAAAGACTTGAAATCACTATTAACCCCGTTTACCTGCCTTTTTTTATTACTATTTTCATTTAGTTTTCACTTGATGTCCTAATATAATATATTTTTTATTATATTAAATTCTTAGAACATTCTTTGCTTCTTTCCTTCCAGAAATAAATAACTAATTAAAACAACTAAAAAGAAAAAGTTCACCTTAAATGCAATTAAGTTATAAATATAAATAATCATTTATTTACAGCATGAAAAACAAAACAACAACACGAATTAATCTTTATATACAGTACATAAAAAACGTATTTAAAAAAGTTCATTCTTGGCATTTATGTTTCAAGCTTTAAATGCAGGTGAATTCACATCTTTTC
>CM074284.1:4102376-4119876 GCA_037194245.1 Opsariichthys bidens
ACAAGATTGACCGTAGATTTTGTTTTTTCCATTAGTTGTTTGTTTTGTAATAAATGTAATAAAATATTCACGGTCATCCATTTAAATAATATAATGCATTAAAACACTCGCCCAATTTATTTCATGATACACTTAAACAATGTAAGTGCTGTAATGTCTACTAACAGATGTTCCAGATGAAGCGTTCTAGCCTCATTCATTTAAATACACAATATTAGAAGAACTAACAATGCAGTACAGACCAAATGTAATACATTTTGTGGAAATTTTATTGAGAAGAAACATTTTTTGAGTGATCATAGCAGCAGTAATTCATCAAACGATGGAGATGATCATTGTAGTGGTGCATATTTAAGCATAAATGTAATTGAATTGCACATAAAATGATATTTTCATTGAAGGGATAAATATTCAATTGGTTCAAATGTATGAGATTGAAAGAACCCGGTTATTGTGCATTCAAAACAGTTTATTACTGGTTTCATTTATGTATGACTTAAAAAAAATAAAAAATAAAAAAAATGCATGGCATTAAACATATTCATTGATGGTAAAACTATGTGAAACAAATGCATGGACATTTTTTTATGCAACTCCAATATATAAATCATAAATAAATATTTTTTGGAGTGTTATGGCGCACTTTCGGAATATTAACAAGCCGGTTCAGGAGTGATGCTCAGCCACCTAGAGCTCAGAACTGCGGCCCAATAAATCCATCCTCCACCGTCGCCTGATTTGCATAAATTCCTTCAGTGATACTAAAACAACGCAAACTATACATCATCGCCATGGCGATGGCACACGCTCAGACTCCGCATCAGCAGCGCCGGAGATGCTCATAAATAAACACAATCACACACGGCATCAAAAGGACTGTATTATCACCTCATCCAGCAGCCTCTCGACCCATCTAAAGAGAGAGAGAGAGAGAGGGCGGTCGAGAGATTTGTCCTTTAAAGGCGTGATTTTGCTCTCTCATCAGTACAGGTATTCTCTGAGGACTTGACACTTTAGATAGGGTCAGTGTCTTGCTCTTGCTCTCGCTCTTCTCCCCCCAATCTCTCTCTCTGCTGCGCTGGAACTGTCTGCATTTTTGAGCAGCGCAATGACAACACGAGTTACACACACACACTACAAATACACACACATGCATGGCAAGCCGTTTTGACTTTTATTTCACTAGTTAAAATGTTAATTCTTGATATCAGGAATAACATTTCCACTAGTAGCAATGACAATTTTTGATAACAGGAATTAGATTTCCACTAGTAACAAAGTTCATTCTTGATGTCAACAATTCAATTTCCACTAGTATAAACTATAATTCTTGACATCTGTAATTGTATTTTTACTAGTGAAATCTGGCCATAGGCTGCCATTCAAATTCAATTGTTGATATCAAGAATTCATTTCTTACTAGTTGAAATTCCAGTTTCACATGTCAGAAATACAATTCTTACTAGTAAAAATGCAAATTTCTGATATCAAGAATTACATTGTTACTAGTGCAAATGTCTATTCTTGATATCAACAATTGAATTGCTACAAGTAAAAATGTTCATTTCTGATATCATGAATGTGATTGTTACTAGTAAGAAAGCCGTTTTAGAGATCAGAAATTATATTGATATCAGGAATTCATTTCAGATATCAGAAATGAATATTTTTACTAGTAGCAATTCAATTGTTGATATCAAGAATTCATTTCTTACTAGTTGAAATTCCAGTTTCACATGTCAGAAATACAATTCTTACTAGTAAAAATGCAAATTTCTGATATCAAGAATTACATTGTTACTAGTGCAAATGTCTATTCTTGATATCAACAATTGAATTGCTACAAGTAAAAATGTTCATTTCTGATATCATGAATGTGATTGTTACTAGTAAGAAAGCCTTTTTAGAGATCAGAAATTATATTGATATCAGGAATTCATTTTCAGATATCAGAAATGAACATTTTTACTAGTAGCAATTCAATTGTTGATATCAAGAATGAAAGTTTTTACAAGTGAAAATTGAATTGTTGATATCAAGAATGAACTTTGTTACTAGTGGAAATGTAAATCTTGATATCAAAAATTGCCATTGTTACTAGTGGAAATAAATTCATGATATCAGGAATTAACATTTTAACTAGTGAAAATGTAATTGTTGATATCACAAGTTCATATCCTGAGAATGAATAAAAGTCAAAACGGCTTGCCATACACATGGACTACTGAACTGGACTATGAATTGAAATCATAACGAGACGATCTGAAGGGCCGTCAGCCAGCTGACACCAGAAGTTACATTATGACTTCATTCTATCAGCGTAAAGGCGCTTTCACATCTGTTTGCCTGAATACAGTAAGCCTTTGGAACGGGATTCGGATGTAAAGGTGCGGTGTGTAATATGTGGTTAAAATGAGCACTGCAGCCCAGATTCAGAATATTAGAGTTAGTTTCCCCCGAAACGACCTCCTCAGATTCAAAATATATATTTTGAGTGATTTATAATGAAGTTGTTACCAATGTGGAGTCCTAAACACCACAGAGGACACGCAACAGGAGTGAGTGCTATTGACCCTTCGCCGGCAGTTTGATTGACAGGCGATCTGACCAATCATAACCCTGAATCTGCCATTTGGGGAGTTAGTAGATGAACGTTGGTGAACTTGAATCACGTCTTGAAACAACATTCCTTCTGATGTTCATTCATGTTTATTTGATGCTATAAATGAACTAAGAGATGATCGACACATTAAACACACACTAGACGCTATTTATCGATTCAACTTCTTTAAAATATTACAATATTTAAATATGAAACTGTTTGTTTTACCGCGATGTATTTTTCACTGCGTGAGAACGTGATGTGTGGCGTGAGAGCGCATAGCAACAGTAACGAAAGGGGGCGGGGCTTTGCGAAGGGTTAATTAGTCATTTATACAGTTACTGTCATAACTTAATATTTTAAATATGAAACTGTTTCATAGGTTGTCAGTGTCCTCTTTGCTCCAGGATGTATTTTTTTACTGCATGAAAGCGCATAGCACGATTTTGTTCCCTTGAATCACTAAAACGAGCGCACGATTTATGTTTTTTCTTGCATGTCATGCGCGGGGCTCCGTAGAAAAAACTTGAGGAAGAGTAAATGACAATTTTCATTTTTGGGTGAACTGTCCCTTTAAGTCAAACGTGTCCTAAATGTATACAAGTATATCAAAATAAAATAGCAGACAAAGTTGTCAACAAACAAAATTAACCGCAGACGGTTTTGAGGAGAAGTTCGATGCCAGTCGTAGTGCACTTTTCCAGGCACCTACTGTTTATTTTCCACTTCTGCTTCACGTAATCACATATAATAACAAAAAAAAAACCGCTTACCGGTGTGACGCGCGCAGATGCGTTGACGCTCCTGGAGAGGAACGCAGCGGTACGACGAGCCTTTAAAACGGTCATCCGAGACATTTCAGACTCCAGACTCTGTGTCCGCTGATGGAAACAACTACCTAAAACACAAATCCATGATACAACTCTTGACTGATGTATATTCTGCCAACATACTAAAAAAATATATATATATGAATCATTAAAATTTTAAATCTGTCGTGTTATTTACTCTGAACTCTACTGCTGCTTCGTCCCGCCCCTCACATCCTGTGGGACGCTATAATTGGATAATAGCAGCATGGATATTCACTTATGATTGGTCCAGTTCCACGTAACTCAACCCGCATCTTAAACGCGATTGGTTAGAATGTAAACGCGGACTTTTTAAAATAAAACATATTATCTCATCGGCTGCACAGTTCTTGCCTTGCATTACTGTGCAGCCTTTTTTCTGTAAACGCTTTTAAAACATTAAGTATTGTGAACAAGCAGACTTCTATAGAAATAAAACAACGAACTTGACTTTTAAATAATACCAAAGTGTAAAACAAAGATTCTTCACGTTCATTTCAATACAGAAGATATCTGACAGAGTTGATGTTTGCTTATTTATTTCATTTTCCTTTCCATTTTATTCATTTTTTCAAGATTTTTGTTGAAATGGTGTGAGCTATAGAGTTAGAGATGGCTTTGTTCTCTACTGAGGACCAGTTTGGCTTGACAATATAGACATTTTAAGAGTTTATTATCATCACAGCCTTCGTTCCCCGCAGCGTACTGCCGTATAAAACGCATTTCCCTGGTATTTTAGGGTAATTAAATTTTACTACGGCTTTCGAACGTATCTGCGTGTTCTGCCATTCTTATTGATGATCTCAGGTCAGTGTAGCTCGTGGTGTGTTTCAGTAGATTAGTCTAAAGTGAGAGAATGACGCGTTTTTAATGAGATCTTGGATTCTTTTTGAAGACTGTAATTTTTTCTGGATTTACTGCAGGTCTCACAGGCGCGCCGCTGCAGTCTTATAAGCTATAATGAGTCTTCTGTCACTTCTCGGAATATTGTAAAGTCATTGCTAAAGTAATGAAATATTACCATCTTGGGACGTAAGACCTGGGATTGTTCCAGAGTCTAAAATAACAAAGAAAAAAATGTGCGGAATGAAATCAAACCGATATGTAATAAACATTTGACTACGGTGTAGATTTACTTTCGAACAATTGCTGGTAAATTTCGCAAATAATAACGGCAAGTAACACAATTAAACAAGATATTATTTCGTAGAAAGACTGAAATGGCATTTTCTTGTAAAACACACTCCAATAAATTTAATGAATCATTTTTCAGTGTACAAAAGGAGTCTTTAAAGAGGGAAATAATAGAAGCTCATTGAGCTTAATTAACCCTTCGCTAAGCCCCGCCCCCGTTAGTTACTGTTGCTATGCGCTCTCACGCCACACATCATGTTCTCACGAAGAGAAAAATACATCGCGGTAAAACAAACAGTTTCATATTTAAAATAAAGTCATTTTTTAAAGAAGTTTAATCGATAAATAGCGTCTAGTGTGTGTTTAATGTGTCGATCATCTCTTCATACTAGTTCATTTATAGCATCAAATAAACATGAATGAACATCAGAAGGAATGTTGTTTCAAGACGTGATTCAAGTTCACCAACGTTAATCTACTGAATCCCCTGACCGCTTTGACGGACAAAATTGCGGATATGATTGGTCAGATCGCCTGTCAATCAAACCGTTTGCGAAGGGTTAATTGTCTCCAAACAGGGCCTGTAATATGTCCGTCTTCTGCAGACTTGCAAAAGCTGTCCTGACGCCGTGTGCATGTATTTTTATGCGACTGATTGATGCGAGAACGTTCTAAATAAAAGTGTATTAGTGCAATCAATCTCTGTGCCTGTTCTGAATTGATGATTGCGTGTCAACAAATGGAAACGGCGGATTATATATGAGGTATTGCGAGCGGCGTAATGTGAATATTGTCTTCAGAACAAACGGAGTGATCAGATGGAGGCATGTCAGATTCACAAGCTGAAATTGAACAGTATCAAATCCATTTTATTTACTCTACAGCTTGAAGTCTCAATCTAAATGAGTGTGTTGTGATTTCAAAACTTGAACATTTTCTTTGTCTCTGTCTGTGTCTCAGGTCTCTGTCTGGGCGAATAGTTGGAGGAGTTTGGTGGTTCTTCACGCTCATCATCATTTCCTCCTACACGGCAAACCTGGCCGCCTTCCTCACCGTGGAGAGGATGGTGTCGCCAATCGAGAGCGCAGAAGACCTCGCCAAACAGACGGAAATCGCCTACGGGACTCTTGATTCCGGCTCCACTAAAGAGTTCTTTAGGGTGAGAGAGCAATATTAATGCTTATTTAGATTTACATCAACATTTAGATTGATGATTCACTCTAGGGTGGTATGACAATATATTTATTTTATTTGGATTTTTTTCACAGAAATTTGTACTTTTGTTCAGCAGGGATGCGTTAAATTAATCATAAGTGACAGTAAAAATTCTTTCTGTTCATCAAAGAATCCTGAAAAACTAAATGTTGCGGTTTCCACAAAAATATGAACTGTTTTCCACATTGATAAAAATCGGAAATGATTCTTGAGCAGCAAATACGAATATTAGAATGATTAAGCATAAACGTAAAACATATGAACATAAAATTGCTTCTTTTTTTATCAAACAGAGTGATTAAACATCACTCTCTTTGAATAAATGTAATTATAATTAACATTTTCTTAAGAATGAACAAAAATTCCCTCTGCTAATGCTGTAAACTATATAAAGCGAGCCCTTTCTTGAGCATTACTATAATATTAAAGGTTACAATTAACAATAGAGCCCAAATGATTAAATTCTACTAAATATTTATTTTTAAGATATAATAATCAACACTCAAACAAATAAAAAAAGCATGTAAATTGGACACAAGGCAGGTTTTGCATTAACTTCTAAATTATTACTCCAATTGACCCTTCGCAACCAGTTTGATTGACAGGCGATCTGACCAATCATAACCCTGAACCCATTTTGTCCGTCAAAGCGGTCAGGGGAGTTAGTAGATTAACGTTGGTTGAAACAACATTCCTTCTGATGTTCATTCATGTTTATTTAATGTTTATTCGATCTGTCACGACACATTAAACACACACTAGACGCTATTTATTGATTAAACTTCTTTAAAACATTACGATATTTTAAATATGAAACTGTTTGTTTTACCGCGATGTATTTTTCACTGCGTGAGAACATGATGTGTGGCGTGAGAGCGCATAGCAACAGTAACGAAAGGGGGCGGGGCTTTGCGAAGGGTTAATTAGTCATTTATACAGTTACTGTCATAACTTGTTATCAAGTTTTAAACCTATATTAAATGATTAACATTATTACAAATAGGTGAAGTAAATATAACGAATATACAAGCTAATATAGTGCATATATTTAGTGAAATGCTTAATTTCTCCACTGAACTTTAACATGATGTGGACAATGAATGACTTGCCTGAGGTAAATCTTATGCTACATTAGATTCTCAAGCTGTTTTATTAACTGTTTTTCCTCGACTAAAACGCAGGTTGAGAGATTACATGTAAACATATCTATGCGTAGACGGTCTGTTCTTCTTCTTCTGTGCTTTTTCCTGTTGTGGCGCCCCCTTCTGGACTGGAGTGTGGATCGCCTGTGACTGACTGTATTCGTCGTCTAACTGCGTGAACCGAACTGTGACGTTCGTACCGAAGGGTTCGGGACAAATACATGTACCCCTATATATATATATATATATATTCAGGGCTGGGTGGGTTACTTTTAAAATGTATTTCCCTACAGATTACAAAATACATGCTTTAAAAAGTCATTTGTAACGTATTTCGTTACATTACTCAAGTTTAGTAACTTAATCTAAATACTTTAGAATACTTTGGAAAACTAATAAGTGTGGAACAAACACAAAAAAGGTCATTGAGAGTTTTTATCTCACATTTGTGACTTTTTTCCTCAGAATTGCGTAATATAAAGTTGCAATTGTGAGTTATAAAGTCAGAATTATGAGATATAAACTCGCAATATTGAGAAAAGTCAGAATTATGAGATATAAACTCACAATATTGAGAAAAGTCAGAATTATGAGATATAAACTCACAATATTGAGAAAAGTCAGAATTATGAGATATAAACTCACAATATTGAGAAAAGTCAGAATTATGAGATATAAACTCACAATATTGAGAAAAGTCAGAATTATGAGATATAAATTCGCAATATTGAGAAAAGTCAGAATTATGAGATATAAACTCACAATATTGAGAAAAGTCAGAATTATGAGATATAAACTCACAATATTGAGAAAAGTCAGAATTATGAGATATAAACTCACAATATTGAGAAAAGTCAGAATTATGAGATATAAACTCACAATATTGAGAAAAGTCAGAATTATGAGATATAAACTCACAATATTGAGAAAAGTCAGAATTATGAGATATAAACTCACAATATTGAGAAAAGTCAGAATTATGAGATATAAACTCACAATATTGAGAAAAGTCAGAATTATGAGATATAAACTCACAATATTGAGAAAAGTCAGAATTATGAGATATAAACTCGCAATATTGAGAAAAGTCAGAATTATGAGATATAAACTCACAATATTGAGAAAAGTCAGAATTATGAGATATAAACTCGCAATATTGAGAAAAGTCAGAATTATGAGATATAAACTCACAATATTGAGAAAAGTCAGAATTATGAGATATAAACTCACAATATTGAGAAAAGTCAGAATTATGAGATATAAACTCACACTAAATTTACAATTGCAAGAAAAAAATTAGTAATGCAAGTTTATATCTCCCAATTCTGACTTTATAACTTGCAACGGTTAGTTTAAATCTCGCAATTCTGAGAAAAAGAAGTCACAATTTTGAGGGGAAAACACAAATTGTGAGAAAAAGTTGAGATTCTCAAGCTGTTTTATTAACTGTTTTTCCTCGACTAAAACGCAGGTTGAGAGATTACATGTAAACATATCTATGCGTAGACGGTCTGTTCTTCTTCTTCTGTGCTTTTTCCTGTTGTGGCGCCCCCTTCTGGACTGGAGTGTGGATCGCCTGTGACTGACTGTATTCGTCGTCTAACTGCGTGAACCGAACTGTGACGTTCGTACCGAAGGGTTCGGGACAAATACATGCACCCCTATATATATATATATATATATATATTGACAGACAGACCAGGCTGATATGCACATTCAAGTTCAGTCATCACAGTAATAGATCAGAAATTAAATCAGACTGCAAAGAGTATAAGAGCTAAACCTGCACTCACATTATAGAGAAACTGTCTGCCGTCTGGAGAGGAGCTAAAAAGCAATTTACTCAGAGAGCAAAGAGAAAGTGATAGAGGGAGAAAGACGGATAGTTGGAGAGAGAGAGACGGGTAATATTAGAGAGAATGCATGCGAGCTGAATGAATGGTGTGTTCATTAATTAACTGAGCGGCGCTGCATGCGTCTCACTCCGTATCCGTCTCCCTGTTGTCATACACAGATGGTGCGATGCTTCACGACTACATGGGAAAACATTCATTTTCTCAGTCTCGCTGCCTTTCGGTTTCCATCAATCTGTCTCGCTCTCTCTCGTTCTCTCTGCTTCGATCTATCACACAATCTGCACTAACCTGTCTCACCTTCTTCCTGCCAAACCGTTTCACTCCCCCTGACACCTCACTCTCTTTTCCGACCCGTCTCTCGCACTTTGACCCCATCTCACTCTTTCCGCCATATTTTCTTTCTTTCTGCTAATCCAGTCGAAGACATGTCCGTGCTATTCACAATACACACTGCTTCAAAGCAGCTTCACAGGAAATCATGATGTTAATGTTTATAATATCTTAATATCTTCATGCCTTGGCAAATTTGCGCTGGACGATAATATAATTTACATTTAGTGACTATATATATATATGCACACACACATATCACCCTCTGCAAGTACACATATTCAAAACATATTTATATATCCAACTGCATAGGCTATATAGAGTTGTGTGATAATATAGTTACATTTTGCAATGAAACAAAAAATTAAGCTGTTGAATTTGCTGTATAGTGTATATATTGCTTAACTTTAGTGTACTTTAGGAATGCAGATAAAGTTGGACATAATATATATACAACTTTACATAAATAACTGTGTGATAATAAAGTAACATTTTGCGATATAACAAAAAGTCAAGCAGTTGAGATTTGCTATATAGTGTATGTCGCTTTACATGAATGTACTTTATGTATTTAGATGAAGTTGGATATAATATATATATATATATATACAATCAGGTTTGAAATACAACTTAGTTACGTATTTAAAATAGAAAATTTGAGTCACTGTATTTATCAGATTACAGTTCCATCTGAAAAGTGTTTTAGATTACCAAAGTGATTACTTTGAGTTTTAATGTCATTTAAACAGCGATTGGTGATTCTCGATTCTCGTTTAATTTCTGTTCAGAAGTTTCATGCCCAACTTTTTAATCATTTTAACAAAATAAGTGGGATCATAAAAATTGCATGTTATTTTTATCTAGTACTGTCCTGAATAAGATATTTCACTTAACAGATGTTTACATATACACAAGACAAAATGACTGAATTTAAAATTGTCCCATTTAAAAATGTACATACCCTAAAATCTGAACTGTCCCGTCATTTCTGCATTATCCACGACTGTTTTCATGTTGCTTGTGAGTCCATTTAATTGTAAAAAAAGGTAATTGCGACTTTTTATCACACAATTCTGACTTATTTTTCACAGAACTGCGAGATTTAAACTCACAATTGCGTTTTATAAAGTCAAAATTGGGATATGTAAACTCACAACTGCAAGTTATAATGTGATCATTTGAAATTTGGACTTTTTTTCTTGCAATTGTGAGTTTATATCTCAATTCTGACATCTTTTCTCGCAATACTGACTTTTTTTCCCCAATTGCAACTTTATATCTCGCAATTCTGACTTTATAACTCACAATTCTGACTTTATATCTCACAATTCTGACTTTATATCTCACAATTCTGACTTTATAACTCACAATTCTGACTTTATATCTCGCAATTCTGACTTTATATCTCACAATTCTGACTTTATAACTCACAATTCTGACTTTATATCTCACAATTCTGACTTTATATCTCACAATTCTGACTTTATATCTCACAATTCTGACTTTATATCTCACAATTCTGACTTTATATCTCACAATTCTGACTTTATATCTCACAATTCTGACTTTATAACTCACAATTCTGACTTTATATCTCGCAATTCTGACTTTATATCTCACAATTCTGACTTTATATCTCACAATTCTGACTTTATATCTCACAAAGAAATAAATCTGAATTGTGAGATAAAAACTCGCATGTATTACATGCTTATTCGTATTCCAAAGTATTCTAAAGTATTTCGATTAAGTTACAAAACTTGGGTAATGTAACAGAATACGTTACAAATGACTTTTTAAAGCCTGTATTCTGTAATCTGTAGTGAAATACGTTTTAAAAGTAACCCACCCTGTATATACATATATAAAAAACTACATAAATAGCTGATTGATAATATAGTTCAATATTGTGAGGATACAAGCAGTTGAGATTTGATATATTGTAAGTATTACATACGTCATTGCCATACTTATATATATATATATAGTGCTGTGTGATAACATAGTTACATTTTGCGACGATACAAGCAATCAAGCAGTTGTGATTTGCTATAAATCGCCCTATGTGAGTGTACTGTATGTACGTGGATAAAGTTAGATAGAATATATATATATATATATATCGAACTTTATATAGAGAGCTGTGTGATTAATACGGTTTACATTTTGCGGCAATATAAAGTCTAATCCGTCTCAGTGTCCCATCACAGTAACTGTGGCGGCCCATCTCACTTCCTCTGCAGAGCGTCGCTGATGTACTGGCGAGAAGCATTTGATCAGTAACCCGGGGAATAAGTAAATGTCAGGCGTCCCGTTGTGTTTGGACTAACGCGTGAGTCTGTTTGTCATTTGTTGTTGGGCGTTTGTGTCTGAGCACAGGTTTGCCGAGGGTGTTGTTTATTCGTGTGCGTGTGTGATGTTTTATTTTGGAGTGTTACGGCACTACAGCGCTTCGCTCCAGACTGGACGTGACAAACATTATTATGAGCCGACTGTCCGTCACGGCCCGCTGCTTTTCTCTCACATACTAGAGCTTGTGACTGAGCCTGTGTATGAAAGACGCATAAATGATCGAGTACAAGACACACTGGGACACCAGCACGTCAAATACGGTATCTCACAGGACTAACACACTTTTCAGCCATATTAGACCCATCCATCTCAGTAGTGCACACTTCAGAGCTGACTACACAGAGCTAAACAAGATCTGGAAAGTTACGACACTCAAAGTTCAAAGAGAGATATTTTCTTTTACAGAAATCACTGTTTAAGGACTACAACGAGCTTCTTCCTAAAATTTACATAAACCCCGCCCCTGAGAACACACAACAAAGGGGGCGGAGTCATGTTGGGCTACTTTAGAGTTGCTGTAGTCGAGTGTTGTTGATGCCGTCATTTTACGCCGGACCGCTTCACAAACGAGGGTCGATTCAAGGAAAAAAGAGGAACATGACGACACATGATCAACTTCACAGCAACTACATCCATTTATCCAGTAACCGTTCAGAAACTTCTTCCTGAGTCTCTCCATCCGTTTGAACGCTTTCCTCATTTTGTCTGCGTGAGATTCTCCAGCTTTGTTGTTGTTGAGCTGTTTTAAAGCTCCGCCCTCTTCTGGAGCAGCAGCTCATTTGCATTTAAAGGGACACGCACAAAAACGGCGTGTTTTTGCTCAAACCCAAATAGAGGCGAATTTGACAAGCGATAATAAATGATCTGTGGGGGATTTTGAGCTGAAACTTCACACACATTCTGGAGACACCAGAGACTGATGTTACATCTGGTGAAAAGGGAAATTATAGGTCCCCTTTAATACTTTTATTCAGTAAGAACGCATTAAATTGCTCAACAGTGTCAGTAAAAGACATTTATAATCTCTATTTCTATTTCACATAAATGCTGTTATTTTCTATTCATCAAAGAATCCTGAGAAATCAAATGTATCAGTTTCCACAGAAATATGAGCTTTTCAACACTGATAATAATCATAAATGTTTCTTGAGCAGCAAATCAGAATGATTTCTGAAGGATCATGTGACACTGAAGACTGGAAATTCAGGAATAAATTGCATTTGAACATATATTCTCATTTCTGAATTTTTGATCAAATAAATGCAGCTCTGGTGCACAGAAAAGTTTACTGACGACTGTATATTAGAGCATTTGTTAGACTCCAGTCGACGCTTTTCTACATCGTAAAATAATTTCAGGTCAAAACAATATTGCATGCACATAATGAGCAAGAAAATATACAGTCAGTCGATCATTTACAGAAAATAAACCCCTTCGAGATGATTTTGTGAGAGGGACTCTTATTTTGTTAAAATATTCCAGTAGCGAGTACTTTATCCCGTTTCCAGCAAACTGATTTGATGTTTTTTGCAACTCCTGCACCCTCTAGAGGTCAAAGATTGCGGTGTACGAAAAAATGTGGAGTTACATGAAGTCGGCCGAGCCCACCGTCTTCACCAAGACGACGGCGGAGGGGGTGGCGCGCGTGCGCAAGTCCAAGGGGAAATACGCCTTCCTGCTGGAGTCCACGATGAACGAGTACACGGAGCAGAGGAAGCCCTGCGACACCATGAAGGTCGGAGGGAATCTGGACTCCAAGGGCTACGGCGTGGCCACGCCCAAAGGATCGCAGCTAAGGTGGGTGGAGTTCTATAACAACCGGCCAATCACAGAGCTGTTATAGTATTCCACCTACCCTGCTGTGCTTCTCTCTCTGTTTCTGCTCCTTCCTGCTGTCTTTCTCTCTTTTCTTCTGCCTGTTCTGTCTTTCTCTCAGTTGCCACACTCAGTACTCTCTGTGATGCAGTGATATTTTGTGGTCACATATACAGTTGCTGTTTTTAATCTAATAAAAGTGGGGGGTCATTAAAGTTATCGTATCAATAGAAATCAAACCTATTTTTTTGATATTGACTTTAATGAACATTATGACACATGCATATATTACGAAATGCATATTTTATGAAACGAGTGACTACCGTTTATTTTCACCCCTGTTGTATCAGTTGATATACAAATTTCAAGGCCTCTAAATGGTCAACGTGATCAAAACGGCACTTTTTTTTAGCAAATAAAAGCCTTTTAGTATAATTGTGAACGCCCACTTTCAGTTCGCATCGATTTGCTGTTTTATGAAGTAAATGTAAGAATAACTTATTTTTCAAGATGATTTGCTTGATCTGTCTTTTTAGGAAAATCATGTTAAAATATGTGTCAAATACGATCATCGGAGGTTTATTTGTTCAAATTATTGTGTTGCATTGCATTATATGTTTTAAAACTACAGAGCTTTGATCATAAAATGTCATCTCACTAAGACTTACTATGACTGATATTTAAATACATTTTAGTTATGAGGATCTCATTGATTTACATTGCAAGCATCAGAATTACATCTTACTTTTTGTCTATATAAATATCAGCATCTGCAAAAAAAAGTATATTTTTTAGCCGTTTTTCCTCCATATTCTCACTATGTGATCCATAAAAGTCTGATGTGTCGAATATGATACTCAACAAAAGACACATATGCAAATGTTTTGGGTTTTTTTTAAGATTTCTTTTTATATTTTGTCAAAAAAAAAATTCAAATTTAAGGTATTAGGCTACTGCTACTAACTTTATAAATGAATCTCAGGGAGAAAACAATAATAAAAAGGATATGACACAATGACAAAACCTAATAAAAAGTTTATTATTTTGCTCAGAAAGTGTTAAAAGTTTCATTTTATTTCATTTAAACTTTTCAGAAGCGCCTGTATCCCACAAGATATCACAGTTTGAGCTCTTACAGACAGTGCTGTGTGTGTGTGTGTGTGTGTGTGTGTGTGTAATTTTGTTCTTCCTCTTCAGAACCAGCGCTCAGGTAAACATTGCACTCTTCCAATGCATTTCTCTCTGACGTGTCTCATTTTGCTCATTTCTGACACTTCATGAACTATTATGTCTCATAGAGTTTCTGCATAAACCATCAGCACGTTTACCATCTTCTGGATGCGAAAATTCCTTAAAATTCTTAACGACAACATGAAATCAAAATTAACTTCCAAAAATAAATGTTCTCTTGTTGAATATTATGCATTAGTACACAGTATTTTATACATTAGCATTCAAAAGTTTGGGGTCCATCTTACTATTATTAAAATAATTGATGAATAATTAATAATTGAATTTTCTCCAACTCATTACTCCAGTGTCACATGATCTTTATATATGTGGAAAATGTATATAACTAGAAAATGTGTGTAGGTAAAAAATAAATATATATATATATATATATATATAAAACAATATTTTAATTAACAATCCAATCAATATGGCATTATTTCCCACCAAATAGTCTTGTGGAAGTTAAATCTGTTGCACATGTCGTTTCATGTTGTCTTTAAATAGATAATTATTGGAAATGTTCTGTCATGATGTATGTAACCTGAAATGATTATCACTGAGCGTTTTGATCTGTGGCCCGTTTTTGACCTGTGTGGAGATTCGGTTCTACCTGAAAGGATTTCACTGACCACACATCATTTTTATACCCTCGTGTTGTTATCAGCCAGTTCAGCAAACTGATGTCAGCACTGTGACCTTTGACCCCAACCGTTTAAACTCTCCAGGACAGATATAAACATGCTGCCGGTGATTACAGACGTCTTCCATCTACAGCAAAAAAAGCCTGACACGGTGCCGTAAGTGCTTCCGTCGCTCTAAAATGGATAACAACACCTGCTGTCTCGGTCCTGAAATATCACACATGCCTGGGCGAATCCTTTAAAGTGCCCCGTTATGCTATTTTAAAAGCCTCCTAATTTAGTTTTGGGGTCTCATACAACAGGTTCACATGCATCCAAGGTCAAAAAACACTTAAATTTTCTCATTATATTAATTTCAGCATCAGCTCTTTTCTCTCAGTGTCTGAAACGGTTCTTTGGAAGATTTGGTCTCTCTAAACCCGCCTTTCTGCGAGCTGCTCCGCTGTGATTATTCCCGCTCGGGCTCAGTCTATTGTGATTGGTCGACCGCTTACAGCACGTGTTGGAAATGAAACGCTCATTACCATATCTGAATCTCAGCTCTTGATTCGCAGTGAAACAGTAACGGTTTTTACCGTATCAATCAAATCGTGGATTTGCGTTGGCAGCAGAAAACAGCGTCTTCTCGACACGAACAACACGAAGCAAACTCTTCCAGTCTCAGCTACAATTACAGCGTTTAAAGGCGGGGCAACGTGTACATCGTTTACCAGCAGCCAATGAAAACCACAGGCTGGCATTATGCAAATTAGTTACAAACCTACGTAGGTTCAGCAAGAAGTGAGACTGAATTACAAACGACTCGTTTCAGCAGTTCAGAATCGAATCTTTCTTTAAGGAGACAAAAACTTTGCATTTTGAAACTTTGCAGACATTTTACATGCACAAATCGCTACTGCATGGGAGGATTTCTCTGAAAAAGCATAACAGGGGCGCTTTAACATTTAACTGTTCACCATCTGAATACACAGTTTTTTTTAAAACTTACTTCTGTAATCCTGCGACGACACACCCAGAGATGCACAGTCAACACAGACGAGATGGTGAAGAGGTTTTAGAGGGAAGGTATGAGTCTCCACACAGGGCTGAAAAACTAAACAATGCATGTGAACACTGCATAGTATATACTGCACTCTGCCTGCTATTTTTAAAAGCAGCATATGAAGCATGCAGTATGTACAATGCAAAAACGTTTTGTTTTCATATGGTAACATCCAAAAGAACAATGATGAACTATTATGTTGCACCAATGAAAGGTAAAAGTCAACATTAAAAAAATAATCTACTTTCTTAGTACACAATTCCAATGTATTAACTAGCCCATAAGTCCTGCTCTACATTTTTCTTGTTTCACAAATCATAAATACATCACATTGTGATCGTAAAATCGATTTCATTTAAGGTAACTATTGCACTTTTTCACTGTGCGGCATAAAGTGTTTCATGTCACCGTCTGTATTTCTCATTTCATCATCAAATGCGACATGCTTGTGCAAACACTGAGGATGTCTCTCTCTCTCTCATTTATTCCCTTTTGATGTCAATAAGACATCTCCAGGTTTCTGAAATCATCCTACTGGATATCTCCATTTGCTTAAATCTCCATTTGCACTTGAAATATTTGTCAGTTTCGATTCTCTGTACAGGCACACGACAAACGCAGATGCAAATGGTTGGCTGTTGTTCGATTTTCTTTAATGTAAAACAGCAGAATAAATGCATTGCAATGTAACTGTTGTAAGACAGCCCATGTAAGACTAACATCAGAGAGCACAGACTGCATCTTGCGCATTGTATAGCCAACAGGGAAGGAATGAAAAAGGAATACAACGATCCGTATCAGCACACACACACAATCTACTATTAACAGAGTTGCTGAGAGTAAAGCCAGGGGAAAGCAAGAGAAATAGCTTGAAGATGAAAGTGAGAGAGAGAGAGAGAGAGAGAGAGAGAGAGAGAGAGAGAGAGAGAGAGAGAGTGTGTGTGTAATTATTTGGCCAGTGTGAGCGATGCAGTAAATATAGTCCCACTGCTGCTTAAAAGCCTTTTAATAGATTAAAATGAACATTTGACCTCCATTTACTCACAAACACTTTTGGAATGGATGGATGTATGGACAGACAATCATAGATAGATGGATGATGGATGGATGGATAGCTGGATAGATAGAACAATAGACAGATAGAACAAAAGACAGACACAGACAGACAGATAGATAGATAGATAGATAGATAGATAGATAGATAGATAGATAGATAGATAGATAGATAGATAGATAGATAGACAGACAGACAGACAGATAGATAGACAGACACAGACAGATAGATAG
>CM074284.1:4124876-4144876 GCA_037194245.1 Opsariichthys bidens
ACAGTGACGGAATTCTGCACTATGATGTCATAAACAGGGTTCCTACTCATTTTCAAAATTCCATACTTTCCCAGACTCAAATTTCCAAACCTCTCTGTAGATTTTTCAGACACCTTTTAACATAAATGACTCATACAGGATTATATTTGGTACAAAGTACAATCATCTGTAAATATTTTTTCAGGTTTTTTTTTTTTTGATAACATGCATTTAAATAATGAGAAGAAACGCTTTATTACCAGTGTTGGGGTAATGCATTACAAGTAACGTGAGTTAAGTAATCAGATTACTTTTTCAAGTAACTAGTAAAGTAACGCCTTCATTTTAAATTTACAACAAAAGATCAGAGTTACTTTTTCAAATAAGTAACACGAGTTACTTTTTTCTAATTTATTGACCATGTTGAGAGAAATCGGGAGTAAGTGCAGAGTTGTTGTGTGTAAACATGATGGTTATTCTAATTCTAGACTAAATCTGAGCATGCATTTACTCACCTCACTTGCACATAAACATATTAAATAATCTTTCAAATAAAAACAGTGTAATGCAAACTCAGAATATTACGCAAACCGGCAATAATTAAATGTTAAATTTACACAAATATCCTCTAAATCTCACGCTACAAAACCAACAAAAATGACTTTATATAAACATCACATATGAGTTGAATTTTTCTGTTTATTGTCGAACTTTCTTCTTCTGCATCCTATTGTTAGTTTGAGCTGCGCCCTCTAGTGTACAGGCGTGAGTTTTCATTTCCTTCAGCTTAAGGCTTATTCATTTCACTTTTGACGTGAAAGAGCCTTTATATTTGCCTAATTATTTAAAAAAAACAACAAACAAAAAAAAACAAGCAAGCCCAGCCCAGGCGAGAAAAAGTAACTCAATTACTTTTTACGGAAGTCATGCGTTACGTTAACTATGTAACAGGATATTGTAATGCGTTACTTTTGCCATTTTTGCCTTTATTATGATAGGACAGTATGCAGACAGGAAGCAAAATGGGAGAGAGAGAGAGAGAGAAAGGGACGGGATCGGGAAAGGACTCGAATTCGAGTCGCCCGAAGCGCAATGGCGCTATATGTCGGCGTGCTGCCCACAAGGCTATCGTCTAAACTTTTGCCATATTTCCCATACTCTTTTCTTGTTTCCATACATTTCCAGACCTGATCAAATTCCATACTGTTCCAAACTGAGTAGCAACCCGGCATATGACATCATAATGGAGTTCTTTTTTTCTTTTTTTTTTTTAGAATGCAGCTTTGTTACAGTAAAATGGATGAGTTAATTAAAATGGACAGCTAATTAGAGAGAATAGTGCACCATTAGAAGGACTACAGTGGCCAATTTTACTCTAATAATATTCACTTATTCACTCAATTAGTTTCAGGGCTAGTGGGTAGAAACCCATTAGGGCTGTAGAACATTTCATATGGTTATTTAAAGCTATCTTAGAGAGAGCCAGATTCTATAAAAATATATTTTTGAAAAATATTCCAAATAATGTTAAAGTAAAACATGATTTCAATTCTAAAATATAATTTAATTATGCATATATTTATTCAAAATGTATAATATATTAAATATTCAAATATTATTTACGTGCATTTTAAACATTTTCAAATGTTTTATTAAAAAAAAAACAAAAAAAAAAAAACAAGTATAAATCCTATATAATTAGAAACCAGTAAGTAAATTAGGCTAAACCACCGAAAACATCTTTGAAGTCTAAATAACACTGGATTTCATTCCGTTTATAATGATGTTGAGATCACTGGCACCAGTAATTAAAGCTGTCTGTAATGGAATAAACCGCAGACTTTTACCATATTCTGACTCGTCATTGAATATCTGCCATGTGTAAATGTGTTTTGAGTCTCCGTTTCGCCACGTCCCGCGTCCCTAACACTGTCTTTTCTCCCTCCTTCCCCTTTGCATCCCCCGGCTTCCAGGACAAGAGCTCGCAGGCGCTGAGCCTGAGCAACGTGGCGGGAGTTTTCTACATCCTGGTGGGCGGCCTGGGTCTGGCCATGCTGGTGGCCCTGGTCGAGTTTTGCTATAAGTCCCGCGCCGAGGCCAAGAAACTGAAGGTGGAATCGGCCGAACTGAATTTTAGCCCCGCTCCCAGCCCGACGCACAGTGTGCAGAACTTAGCGACTTATAGAGAGGGATACAACGTGTACGGCTCTGACGCAGTAAAGATATAGGGGTAGGACAGACAGTCTGCTTGCGGTCGCAGGGGTTCGGCCTGACCCTCGTCTGTCTATAGCTGCAGCAGACGTGCGCTAATGTTGTGACAGCTTCCCATCCTTCAGTTTACAAACTTTCCTTTACTTACGTTTGTTTACTTCTGAAAGAGATCCTTTCATTTCTGTCGCTTGTCGTTCCTTTGTTTGTTTTTTCGTATGGCATTTGTTTCTGGAGTTGCCTTGACTAGAACATGTTGGGATTGCATTGGTTTGGTCTTCCTGGCTGCAGTTGCTGGTGTTTGCACTGTTGGCTTTCTGTTTCAGACACCTGCATTAAAACAAACGGCACAAGCTGACCAACACGAACCCATGGACAAACCTCCAATTCTTACCAAACCAAACGTCTTAGCGTTCAACCTTCAAACACTTTATAAAGGAATGCTGCTTACAAACTTCTTCTTCAGAGATGCTTTAAAGACGGAGCTCTCTGCCATTGACCAGCACTTCTCAACTGGCGGCTTTTGATGGACAAAAAGAAATGCTAAATAATCATGACAAATCGATCGAATTTTAAAAAGCTCAATTGTCAAAAGTCATTTGCAACCAATAAACTGTTTAACCCTTGCATTATGTTTTATGGTGCGGGTGAAAATGACTCTCATTGGATTCAATGTAATTCACAGGTCAAAAACAGGTCAAACTTTTTAAAACCGTTTTTCCACAAAACTGTACATTTTATAAACAGTATTTTTTACCTTTTGTAAAACAGAAAAGCGCTCATTCTGTGCGTTCCTAAAGCTCAAACAGCGGATGCGTGGCGCTCGCAACGGCTAGATCGCGTGTTCGAAGGCTTTATAGAAAGACTTGCATTATTATGAATGGGAGAAAGTACAAGGCGCGCAATATGGCGGAAAATTCCCACTTCTGGCGTCGTGACTAGGAGCTCATCCCAGTCAAGTTTCGAAATGGGAGGGCGTTCGTGTGCAATTTTTACCTAGGAAACTCGTATTTACGATAATTCTGAAAGCACGTGAAGGCCGAGAGGTTTTGGTCATGATTCGAGCGTTCGGAAACAAAATTCGTTTGATGTTTCCCCATTTTTTAAGATGGCCGGCGAGTGAAACGACTTCTCTTTACGGGACTTGGTTCAATTCCCGTTGAAATAAACCCGAATGAGCCGATAAAAATGTATAGCAGAGTAAATTTCTTTGGAGAAAAGTATCTGATAAATGTAAAGCTGAGAAACTGATATTACAAAATACATTCACCCACATAAATCATAATCGTAATATAAATTTCATGCGCACCTCGTACAACAAATCCATTTGGAAACCTTGCATGCATGTTCATAACCCCGACAGAGAAAAATCATCGGTAAACAAGTATTTCAGACAACTGAGCATAATATAAGGGTTAAAAATAACCAACCATTCTGATACCGTAGCAAACCCAGTTGAGATCTGCTGCTATAGACCGTAGCAATGAGTTATTTGGTACGAGTAGGGCATTATAGATCAAACGGCTGTTGGTTTCATGATGTTCGGTCGCGTTTCACTTTCTTTTGTTGTAGTGGCATCAGCAAACCAATCTATAATGCTGTACTGATACCGAATAACGACGTTTCCCATGAGACTGACCTCGAAACCCCTGCTCATGAAACATTAGCAGTATGAACATATAAAGTGTTGACTGTTACGGGACACTGTACAATCAAAACTCTAGAATTAGCGGAAACACGAGCGAAGGGCTGCACGCTTGCGTTAGAAATGCAGATGTCTAGCCATGTTGTACATTCTGAGATGTTTTCTGTATTTTGTTTGTGGCGGCCTTGAGCTTTTCTCCGTTCTGTCACTGTGAATGTGGTCGAGTGGTTCCGTTGTGATGTCACTGTGTCATTTGCATATTGTTTCCCTCCCCCAGAGAGTTCCACGTATTCTGACTCCGCCTCTCGTCCCGCCCCCTTCTCTAGCTCACCTTCTCGGAAGCCATGAGAAACAAGGCCCGCTTGTCAATCACGGGCAGCCTGGGGGAAAATGGGCGTGTCCTGACGCCAGACTGCCCCAAGGCCGTGCGCTCTGGCCCCTCCTTCCGACACGGCCCCGCCCTCGCTGTGGTGTCCTCCGACCTCCCATAGAAACCAAAAACTCACCTTGTGCCTTAAACCATCTTACCCCTCTACCGAAGTTCCGATTCACGCAACCACGGGAGAGCCACGTCGTCGCCGGCTCGCGCTAACCAGGACTCGGGCGTGACAGACCTGAAAAGAAACAACGATTCGCACTCTTTCAGCCCTCGGAAAAGACGTCAACAATTGTAAACGAGTTGGGACGGCACCGATACGAACGTTTCGACATTGTCGCGCATCAAGGATCCATGATGCCTTATCCTGAAGGGGACAAACATCATCGCCGAAGAATCACGTAGAAGACCAGTAAACTGTCAATGTAAAGACATTAGCAGCGCTTCTGTGTTTAGCCGTCCGACATCAGCAAACCTGCATTAGACGTATTAACTCACTCGAGCGCGAAACGGCATATTTACGACATGGTCCACGATCACTAGCTGTATTTACTAAACCGTATGTAGATATTCTCTCAGGAGCCACGAAGGGGGACGACTTTTATCATCTCGACGGGATTTCTTCAAGAAGCCACTGGGAGCCGCTTGCTTTTTTTCGGACTGAAATGTAAATAGACCAGTAGTAAAAGCTGAACACGATTCTTTTATAAAGCATCTTAGGTAATAATTCATTGCAATAATGACTATAGGGAGACCTGACTTGTAATTAAGAGATCTTTTATAAACACACAGTATTATATATGTACAGAAGCGGATCTATATAATAGAGCGACATCTGAACTAAAACGGCTCAGTTGTGTGTGAGACCATGCCATCTGTTCTGTTCACAGTTGTTTTGATAACCGATGTGACGCAGTGTGTACGTACGTGTCTTTTGTCCTTAATGAATGTCCACACATTTCACACGTCGCACAAACACACGAGTGTATGTGAACGCCGCACCGCATCGCACACCGGGATCGACTCCCGATTCTCACGTTTGGTGTTTGCTTTGGTTTTTTGCGTTCTTTTGTTTTTCTCTTTGTACCCACCGATTCAAATAAAACTGGAACATTTATACGATAAATGAACATCTTTTTCATTCTTTAAATATGCAATATGACCCTGATTTACAGTTTGATCCAGCTACTGTAGTTCTTCTATACAACAAGCTATATTAGGCTGCTGTCACTTTTAACGCACGGATCCATTGGTTTTTCGAGTGTATTTGACCGTTTAAGTGCATTAAGCAGCCAAAAAGAACGCAATTCAGTACTGAGAGGTGGCTTTATGTGCGCGTTAAAGCCAACAATACTCATCTGGAGCAAGTGAGAGAGGGGAGAGACTCTCTGTCGGAGAGATGAGAGAGAGCGAGAGAGCAGCTGGTATCGTGTGTCTATTCTGCGGAAAATGAGTATTGGAAGCGTTTCGGATGTAGGTGTCGATATGCGTGGAAAAATCTAGATTTTTGACAACACTACATTGCACTTAATTCATTATTTCAGATGCTTTTTTAAAAGACCAATTGAAAAATGTATATATTATATATAAAATTCAACCTGCCAAAGTGGGTGTTAATGTCAAGCCCTGTGTATATATATATATATATATAGATATATAAGATGAATAAATGATGAGAAACTGTCTCTTTAAGGCTAGTTCACACTGTTGTAACAAACAGCAACAACATTACTCACAATCACAGTAACATTATCAATAAATGTATGTGTGAAATGTGCTCGGTAAAAATTAGCGGTGCCACAAAATTTTGCCAATCAAAAACATTTTGAATTGATGTTGAAACCATTGACGGAAACATTGTTTCGTGCACAAAACGTGGATAAACCTTCACCGTGACCAAAAATGATGCTCGAGTTGCAATACGTAAAAATTTGGTTTTTTTTTTTCTTTTTTGCTTTCTTTTTTCGGCTAAATGAAAATTTTCAGTGAAAAAAAAAATCACTTGTTAAAAATAAACGCTTTCTTCTAAACCGGATTAATATGTGGAGTCAGTAAACTACGTCACACTTTAGATTAGGGTCCAGTTCTCACTATCAACTATGACTTTTGCCTCAATAAACTCTTAATTACTGCTTAGTAAGGTAGTTAGTTTAGGTATTGGGTTGGATTATGGTCATGCAGAATAAGGCATTAATATGTGCTTTATAACTAATAAACAGCCAATATAGTATTATGAATGCTAATAAGCAACTAGTGCATAGTAAGAACTGGACCCTAAACTTAAGTGTTAACAAGCTATTTTCAGGTTGGCTTCCTCAAAATGTCGAAAAAAAACTGTGCTTTCAAATCATTGATGTTTATGCGTCTCAACCACCCCGAAACATCAGCATCGACTCATTCGTCTCTTTACTAACTAGTTGACCAGACATCATTCTCCAAAAACACCATGAAGATCTTCACTGGTGCACTACAAAATGATTTTTCAAAGCTGTAAATAAAACATTATAACATAAACATCATTACTTTCTGCTTTGAAATTCCATGTTTAATTCAATGTGCTACTCTTTGTAAATCCTACACCACACCTAATGACCAGCCTAGAAACCAGACGAGCTGCAACATCAAAAATGATCTTCAAAGTATCACAGAGAAACTGGATCATAAAAACAAGAGCCGAGAACCAGGAGAAACGACCCAGTGGACGGCTGAGGTATAATCCGGACAACAGAACTTGAGAGGGAAATCTCCAGATCTCACTTATTCTCACTTCCAGACAGACACATCTGAGGCTTCCTTCATCATGGGGAAATCCGGTTTTCTCTGGAGATTTTCCTTCCTTCCCACATCATCAAACACTCCTTCTCCCAGACTGCTCGCTTCCAATCCCTTGGGCTTAATGTGGACTAACACAAACACTTTTGTTATAAATATAGACGTCCGCGAACTTCAAATACTAGATACTGATATCAGAGCAAAAAACTCTTTCTCTCCCACAAATATTTCACTTCCCGATTTCACCATTTATAAATGATCATAATGTGTTCAAGGCATTATATAGTTATGGTAAGGGGCGGAGCATTTCCTAAACGAGCTCAAAGCACTTGACCAATTACAACACACTGCTCCAGCCGACCAATCAGAGCACATTGTGCTTTTCAGAAGGAGGGGCTTCATAGAGACTGTAAACACTGGTTTTGAGTAGGACAAACTTAAATTAAACAAATAACTTTTATGAGTATTTCGCTCTTTCTTTTTCTTTCAAGTTCACGGAACTTATATATTTTAACCGATCGCCTCAAATCTTTTGAGTTGTGCCAACTTGAAATAAAATAGTTTTTTTTTTTAACATGTAAGCATGGACACCTGTTCTAATAGAGCACAAAAACAAAATCAAGACTTAATCAGAAAGTTTTTCCACATTATTCAAAGAGAAAAATATCCACATTGCACTCTGAAAATAGCATGAAAACTTCCTCCCTGGAGCATTTATTGACATTAAACTGTGAAAACTGTTCCTGCTTCAGCAGGAAAAGAAAACTGGGTTCATCAGACCATTTAAATTCTTTAAATTCTATTTATTTTTGTGCTTTGCCACATTTAAAATACACACACACACACACACGCGCCATTTACGTATTGCACGTACGGTACAATAAAACACACCTTTCTGAGGCCATCAACACTAACAGCACCAGCTCACAAAAACTAAACATCCATGAAACCTTTCGTCTTTAAATTACACGGCCTTCGTCTGAGCATGAAGCATATTCACCAGAGATCCAGCGGCTTCAAAGACTACAATAAAACATGGCACCAAACAGCTTTGCTTTTCCACTTCATTAGAAATGCAGAGAGAAGCTGAACTGAAGCGTGCGGCCTGTTTCACACACCTGCGTCTGCCGAGAGTTTCCTCCACTAATGCCCATGCATTATTAAATCAGGAGTGCGTTATTAAGTTAACTATTACAAATGGTCATTTACACTCAATAAAAAAGACCCCAAAATGAGAAAATTCATCATTTACTTGCACGAAATATCTTCTTTTGAAGGTTTGGGAATGGCGTGAAGTGAGTAAACGATGACAGAATGACCATGTTTACATGAACTATCCCTGTGGATTTAGTCAGAAAGTGTTTCACTGCATGTGGACATATTTTTTTTTCCAAAAAAAGGGAGCTTTAAATGTAAAGGGGAAGCTGAAACTCTTCCTGCCAAAGTAACTGCGCTGCTCGTGTGTGAAACAGGCCTAAGACACTCTCGGACGAAAAAATACATAAAAACAAGTAAGAAAAAAACATATACCTTCAACGCAATGCAAGTCGATTGGATACGACGCATAAACGTATAAGAAACATCCGACAAGAACTGCACGACCACAGAAACAGCTGAGAACTTCAGGGATCATCGAGGCCTGAAAACAACAACTGTAAGAGAACAAACAAACACACAAACTCATAAACACCGACTACGATCGCGTTTATGATGGAATCTCTCGTCATGTTGTACCTCACAAAAATAAAGATATGGGCCCTAAAAGCCAGTTCACACCAAGAACAATAACTATAAAGATAACCAGAAGACGATATTTTTTACGTTATTGTCCTTGGTGTGAACAGGTCTTCAAGAAAAAAAAAATCGTATTATTTTCTCTTTTCTTCGACCGTTCACGTGTTTGTGAGTGTAAATACGCGAAACTCACTCTGAGCACCGATAGATTTGCGAACACAATCCGAAGTGAAACCGCTTTGACGTCAAGACCAGAGGAAAACCCTGACGGTTTCCAAATCAAAGGGTGGCCTCGCATGTTTCTCTGCATATGAACGTGTAAATCATTTATAGAAACAATTTGGACATACATTCACGTTTACAATGAAACCCCATCCATCCTGTGGTGTGAACACATAAGAGCCCTTATACAATCTAACACTGTTTTTAAGCTCTCTGTTTTACATTAAACACAGTATGGTCACAGAGTACATAAGATCTGGTAAAAAGTTCATCAGGAGTATCTGTCTTTTTCAATGCATTCAGATACTTCTGCATTAATCTTTACGAGACATCAATACACGATACTCAAGCATAAAACCATCTCACGAGTTGTTTTGCATGAGCAGAAGGCAATTTTGTGGGCTGACCTGATCTGTGCAGTCAGAAACACGCCGAATACCGGCGACGTGTCTATAAATCCTGTTTACCATAGATATCCATTCATTTCTGTAGGGGAAAAATTAGATAAATGTGTCAAATCAAAGGAAAGAGGGATGATTTCCACTTCAAACTATGCAAAAAATATTATTATAGTATGTTTTAGTATATTGAATTATCCTTTATACGTTCAGTTTTTATTTGCTTTTGACGTTTTTATTATTTTTGCTTTAAAGATTTCTTTTTTTAGTCATTTTAGTACTTCGTCTAATTTTATTTCACATAATCCTATTGTATTTTTATATCAATTAGCGATAACGGTTTGTAATAGTTTTCATTTTAGATAATAATGCTGTGAATAGAAACAATTCAACAACTAGATGATGCGGAAATTCGGGAAATTAGGTACTTCGCTTGTCATATTTCATATTTACTTTACTTTAAATATGCAAATTTTACCGCTGCACATGTTCAGAAGCGAGTCCTCTTAGGATCTTGTTTATGAACTGCTTGCATTCATTGTTTGACTCTTTTCTGGAAAGAAAACGTAAGTGCAAAAAACACAAAAGTTTTAGTTTTTCTCCACAGGAATGAATGGGTAACGATGGAAACATTTCCCCTACCCAACTGTATCTATGGTGTTTCACGAGTGCAGCGCCATCTGTTGTCCATCTTTATGAAGCTGCAGTCTCTCTTTCTCCACCTGCAGGCGCTCTTTCTCAATCTGCAGTCGGCCCGACTCAAACTTGAAGAACTGCAGTCTCTCTTTCTCCAGCAGGAGGCGCTCTTTCTCTAACTTCAGCTTCTCCGCCTCCAAATCTACTGCCATTGGCCAAGCTAGCTTCCTGTCCTTCTCTCCGTCCAATGAGGATGACGAGGGGGCAGAGGATGACGTTGTGGGCGTGGCTACAGAGGTCGAGGGGGCGGGGCTCTGCTGGAGGGGCGTGTTTTGTTGCAAGACCAGTCGCAATCGTTCTCGCTCCACCTGCAGACGTTCCTTCTCCAGCTGCAACCGTTCTCTCTCCACCTCCCCCTGCCGCAACCTCTCCTTCTCCACCAGGAGGCGCTCTTTCTCCACCTGCAGTCGTTCGGACTCCACCTGCAAGCGGTGTTTCTCCAAGTCCAGTCTCTGCCTCTCCAGCGCCACCAGCAGATTCGTGTTCTCCCCTCCGACTAATCCCAACCCAGCTACGCCCATCCCAGTCAAGCCGCCGACTCCGAGCCCCAGGTCTCGGCCTCCAGCGGTGGGCTTCGTGGAGCTCAGCACGCCGAATTCGTCGATGTGAGCAAAGACTTCAGGAACTCGCCCCTCACGGTCCATATCAGGGAGGATGGAGGGAAAACAGTCATCGTCGTCCTCCTCACCCTCCGCACCTTCTCCAACCTCCGCTTCCAACTAAGGAGATGGAAAATTACAAATGGAGACAAAATCAGCAGCAATTACGATGTGATTTTAGAGAAAAATAAGGCTAACTTTTAGCCAGTCAGTACTTTAATTAGGGACAAAGTACTGAAGGTGCTTGTTATTGTGTTCTTACTATTCTTCTGCTTTCTTTTTCTTCCGATCAAGAACGATATGGTAAAAACTAAGGTCAGTCGCAACATTAACCACACCGATTTTGGTGTCTATAGCTCAATCCCTCTAGCGCCACCAACTGGCATTTTGAGTTTTTGGAAAACCTACTTTTTCGAACTCCTGTTGCTCCAATTTTCACGAAAATTTAACCAGATCATCTTCGGACAATGCCGGCGAAAAGTTATGGAATTCAAGCTGATTCGTCAAACCGTTCCTAAATAACGCGTGAACGAATTTTTCGCAGCATTTGCGAAAATAGACACATCTCCGCAACCCTTAATCGTATTTAGACCAAACTTGACCTGAGGCCACGTGCTTCGTGTCGTTGCAGCGCCTCCAACTGGTCTGGAGATACAAAGAAAATGGCTATTTTTTTTAATATACCAATGGCCTAATGTCAAAATTTAGATAGTAAGTGGCAAAAAAAAATGCAATCAAAGTCGGACATGGGTCATTTTTTATGTTCTCATTCATATAAATGTCTATAACTCCTAAACGAAAGGAGATATTTTCACCAAATTTGACAACAGTGTATGTATGGGGGCACTCTGAGGACAAACACAAAAAGCAGTGGGACTGCACCACTTGGTGGTGCTATAATTAAAACAAACATGAAACTGGCTCTAACTACAGTATCGTTGCTATCATAGTCCATTATGACACTGGTGTACCTTGAAATACATGGCCACCTTTTTAATTACAAAAAAGATCCAAAGCTGTAACTGCTATGGTTGTGCATATTGCTATGTTTTACGAATGCATTGGCATATAGTTATGTGCATCTTCAGCACCATACCCTTTCAGGGCAGCGTCCCCTTGTGGTCAAAATTTGTAATGGAATTATATTATAAACAATTATGTCTCATCACAACTCAATGCATTAATGGGTTTTCAACCTTTTTGCTTAAATTGTCGCCAAGTGCCTTTATTTACTCATTTTCGCTGTCTTGTGTTTGGCCCCTCGATCGCAGCTTGCAGCTATATTTTTAAGCAATACTATGTAACTTCTGGCCCTCTAGTGGTTGAAGCATGAAGCTACAAGTTACTTTCATTGGATTACTTTAGTAATTACATGAGAAAGTACTTATTTTGAAACTATAACTTGACAGGGCTATTTATAGGCAAATAGACCAAACTGGTTTCGAGATTGTTGCAAACTGAACTATTGTTTTGAGAACCTAGTCATATGTGATGCTACTCAAACTATGTTTATTTGTGGTTGATCACAGGTGTTCTTTATTTAGATTTTACATTTTTCATCATTTAGCAGACGCTTTTATCCAAAGCGACTTACAAGGGGAGCATTTAGGGGTTAGGTGTCTCGCTCAAGGACACTTTAGTCATGGTATCGAAGGTGGAGAGAGTGCTGTTCATTCACAATCCCCACTTTCAATTTCTTCCGGCATGGGAATCGAACCAGCAACCTTCAGATTACAAGACCACTAGGCCACGACTACCCGACTACCAGGCTGTTCTTGCTTGCAAACTCTTTTTGGGTTGGAGGTTCAGTTGTTGTAGCTTCAAACTACTGCATATAGTAGAAGCCAGACCTTCTTTCCCTCATTTAGAGATATGCCATAAACACACACAGGCGGTTGTCCCAGGAAATCCGTCCCGAGAACTCTAAAATATAAATAATTATTATAGGCTTACCGTTGTGGTTAAGGGTAAGGCATAAACATGGTTAGGAAGATGTTTATCTCAAAATCATTACTCACATTTTGAGCATAAAAAGTTGCATAGTGTGGTATTTTCAGGGCATTTTAGCAAAGATGAATATCATGTTGATTTACAATAACGTTGCCACTAATGCCAGAAAATCCTAGGCCTAATCCTCCAACGAAGGTGGCCGAAAGTTGTCAAGCACTTGTTCAAAAGTTCAATTCTGATCAAATTAATGCATCTTTGAAAAAAAATGAAGAGTTCTGATCCCAAGCGTTTGCCAAATTCAACCGTTTGCTAGAAAAAAAGCTTGGAGACTACCATTGGTGTGATGATTACTTGAACCAAAGTTGTGGGATGAATTTGAAAAGTCCAGTACATACTCTGTAGCTGCTGGCCTCGTCGTCCTCCATTTTGACCCCAGGCGTGTGCGTGCTGGGCTCCCCGAGGTCCGTCAGGTCCTGCCAGTCGCACGACGAGTCTTTAGAAAACCCACTGAGGTCCAGCGACTGGTCACCGCCGCCCAGAGATGCTTCGTTATCGGGAGACGAAGATTCAAACTCCTGCTTCAATCCCGATGCCAACTCGGCCTGGAGCTGCTTCCGTTTCATGAGGGCGCGCCAGTCCAGGTAGCGTCGCTTGACCTCGGCCGCCGTACGCAGCTCACCCTCGCCCAGCGCGTTGACGCTGTCCGCGACCTCTTCCCACGCGCGCCGCTTCAGCTCGTTGATGGCCATGTTCTGCTGCCGGGAGAACAAAATCTCACGCCGCTTGTGGATCTCGCGAATGAGAGTCTGAGTTTCCTTCACGCTGTAGTTACTCTTCCTCTTCCTCTTCAGGTGCTTCATCTGCAGGAAGTCCATACTGGAGGTGATTGGCAGCTGAGAAATGATCGGATACTGACAAATGTCTGTCAATCCAGACAAATTTTCAAGTTCATGTTGACACACGTTTAGCGTTTGGTTCTAACACAGATCTCCTACAACAAACAAACACACAAAAGTTCACTATAAATATACGTTCAGTAATGCCAGAAAGAATCGTATATGTTAAAACATCACTTATTCCTGTGAACCAATGTCATAAACCTTTCTATTATGATCAAGAAACATATATTATCCATTTTTGTGGATTTTTTTTCCCTTGAAGTTTCTCTGATGGCCACACTTTAACTCCATATACAGTCACTAGACTCTAATGCAATACACACTGCACTTTAATACAATAATTACCGAATATCATAACTACTACTTCAATGTCCATCCATATCATATCTGTATTCTTCACATAATTGTATCTCTAAATGTACATTTCTATTGTCACCCGTATATTGTCTATTGTCATTTGTATATTGTTTAAATATGTCAATCTGTATTTTGTACTGTCTGGAGCAAGCTCTCAAAAATTTCACTCACCATGGTGATGAGACAATAAATAAATAAATAAATGGAAAAAAAACATACGATTTGAATTAAATTTAATGTGTTGCTGGATAAAATTATTATTTAATTAAATTTAAACTTTTGAACGGCAGTACATCATGTACAAAAAAAGTTTGAAGAAGATTCCATAATCATTACGATATTACAATGTAACAACACAAACAAACAAAAAATCACCATGATACTACAAGGTTTTTGCACATATATCATTCTATACTCTTAAATAACTAGTAGTATCATGTAAATACCATGATGATTGAATATGCTAGCCATGCAGTACCTTGATATTACCATATAACACCTAAAATACTTTTTTGTAAGAGAATAACTGGTGTTTTAGTGGAAAAACGCGGGTATATTTTTGAAGTGTGTCCATTATCCGTATGCTAATAAAACATTTGAATGTAAATCAAACATAAACAAATCAGTACGGCGGTTGTTTTTGCTGTTCAATCTCGCCAGAAAAGGCACCTACACTGTGACGTTTTGCACATATGTGGCTCTTTATATAAAATAAACGTCACGATACACACCACACAATGAAGTCACGGCGTTTTGATTATTTATTCAAACACTCACCGGTGGAGAAAAGCATCATCCACTCCATCCACACGCGTCTCGCTCCGCCTCCACAGCGTTGCCGAACTGTGCCGAACACTTCCGACAACGCGCGAATCCCCTGCGCCATTGGCCAATGAGCGTCACCGCCCCTTTCCATCAGCCAATCACGTGAGGCGCTCACTGTTCACAGTATTTTCTTCCGGATTCCTTCGCGTGGTAGAGGAGCACAAACAGAAACAGCAAAACAAAAGTTACATATTGCAATGCAATATAATAATGGATACATATTATTAATGCATATTATATACTATTAAAGCGCACTTTTACAATTCGGCTAACAAGTATGTGTCTTTCTACTAGCAGTGCTATAGGACGGCAGTTGTAGTGGGTGTCGGGATGGACGGGGTCCGGTGGGCGTTCCGCTGCGGTTCGTGGGTACCGACCCGCTCCGAGTGGACACTGGCGGCCCGGTGCGTCCAGCCGGAGGAGAAAGAACGAATCGGGAAGTTCGTGTTCGCCAAAGATGCGAAATCTGCCATGGTGGGTACAACAATTTATAGTAATAATTTATCATTATAATAATAAATAATCAATGTTATAATAATATATGATCATTTTAATGTTGTGTTAATATTACTTTTCATTTGTACTGTTGTTATTTTACATTATTTACATTGCTCAATAATCCATTGCACTCACCTTGATGATACAAAAGTATACACACACATACATATAAATATATATATATATACACACACATATACATATACACATAAATATATACATACATACACGCACTCACATACACATAAATATATACATATATGCATACACACACACACACACACACACATGTATATATATATATATATATATATATACATATATACGCACACACACATAAATATATGCATATATACGCATACACACATATATACATATATATGCACACACACACATAAATATATGCATATATATATACACGCATACACACACACACACACATATATATACTTATATATATGCACATACATATATACACACATACACATAAATATATACATATATACACATACACACATATGTACATATATATGCACACACATACACATATATATATATATATATATACGCACACATATATAAATATAAACACATATATATGCACACATACATACACACACACCCACACACACACATATATATATATATATATATATATATATATATATATATATATACGCTTACACACATATATACATATATATGCACACACATACACATATATATATATGCATATACACACATATACATATATATGCACACACACATATATATACATATATACGCACACACATATATAAATATAAACACATATATATGCACACACATACATATATATATATTTATACGTACACACACACATATATATACGCACACACATATATAAATATATACACATATATATATATACACACACACACATATATATGTACACACATACACACACACACATATATATATGCACACACACACATATATATACGTACACACATACACACACACACATATATATATATATATATACGCACACACATATACACAAACATACCTACAGATATATTTACACACGTTTATATATTTACAAATTTTATGTTAGATGTGATTAATCATGATTAATCGATTTGACAGCACTAGCATATTGTACTCATATACATTTACATGCTATGATGCTATTTACCTATCTCTGGTTTTTGATATTTGTATTATACTGTTTTTTTATAGTTTTTTATAGTATTTTATGTCATACAGAATCAATTAAACTACTAAAACTTTGATGAGAACCATTGATTTTCATTCATTTTTTTCATTAATTCAAATGCACACACACACACACACACATATGCAAAGCACTTTGAACTACATTTTATGTTTGAAAGGTGCTATATAAATAAAATGTATTATTATTATTATTGATTCATTAATTTAATTAATATAGTCCCATGCTGTGCGGCCTCAGTGGTTGTTTTTACAGTGGTGTGTGTGTGTGTCTGTGTGTGCTTCTGTGATTAATGAGGACACAAATGTGTGTAATGACATGGGTATTACACTGTTGTTACTACGTAAACGTGAAATATGAGGACATTTCAAGTCCTCATAATTCAAATAGCTTTAAAAAGATTCTAAACAATGTTTTATTAAAGATGTAAAATGCAGAATGTTTAGTGTGATGGTAGGTTTAGGAGTAGAGTTAGTGTAGGGGAGAGAATGTACAGTTTGTACAGTATGAAAACCATTACACCTATGAAATGTCCTCACTAAGATAGCAAAACAAACCTGTGTGTGTGTGTGTTCTTGTTTTCGTGATTCATGAGGACGCAAATGTATATAATGACATGGGTATTACACTGGTATTATGACGTAAACATGTTTTATGAGGACATTTCAAGTCCTCATAATTCAAATAACTTTAAAAAGATTCTAAACAATGTTTTATTAAAGATGTAAAACTGCAGAATGTTTAGTGTGATGGTAGGTTTAGGAGTAGAGTTAGTGTAGGGGAGAGAATGTACAGTTTGTACAGTATGAAAACCATTACACCTATGAAATGTCCTCACTAAGATAGCAAAACAAACCTGTGTGTGTGTGTGTGTGTGTGTGTGTGTTTACACCAGGCTGGACGTCTACTGATCAGAAAGCTGGTTTGTGAGAAGATGGGTTTTGCATGGGATGGCTTTAGACTGGAAAGAACAGCGCGGGGGAAACCGTACCTGCCACGACCCTCCTCCGGCCCCAGCATCACCCGCTGGAACTTCAACCTGTCCCATCAAGGGGATTACGCCGTGCTGGCAGCAGAACCCGGACGCCAGGTGGGGATAGACGTGATGAAGACCACCAGACCCGGTAAATTCCGATCAGCCTTTCAATCAAGTCATTTTTCTGTCCTCATGAAACGCAAATATTCTGTACGAAGCAACAGCAAATCATAAAAAATGAACATACAGCCAACATTTCACAACAATGACCAGCTGACTCTACATTATCATTTACTAATAACTACACAATACAAGAGGCACTGCAGTTCCGTCAGCGACCACGAGGTGTCACTCTATACTTGTGCTCTAAGGAGAGAAGGTTTTTTTTTATATGATGTAATTTTTGGCTCTACTGTAAAAATGTGTTTCTATGCCCAACATGATTATTAAATCACCCATTTTTCTTGCTCTTTTGAAAGAATATACTATAGTACAGATAGATATCGTATAGATGTTATAGTATATAGTTATTCTTTAACATCGTCAACTCAGAACTCTTTTCACATTTTCTGATCTATATTGCAAAAACAGCTCAATTATGACATCACAGCTATGCACATTTGCATATATACAACACCTATTCAGCATTAAGTAGAAGGTTCATAATAAAAGAGGTCAATTAGATTTTAAAGGCAGCAAAAACTGTTTAAATGTAAAGGTCTGAGAAAGTGATGATGAAAAATGTTTTTTTTTTTGGTGCAGAAATCTTCTCGGGGTCTTTTAGGTGTTTTACATGTGTGTTTATGTGCCTGTCAGGCAGTAGCTCCGTGCAGGAGTTTTTCCGCATCATGAAACGTCAGTTCACGGATCTGGAGTGGACGAACATCCGGACGGCCGGCTCGGACTGGGACCAACTGGACATGTTTTATAGGCACTGGGTAACTATAGCAACTGCTGCTTCCTGCACCATCATCATCATCATCATCATCATCATCATCACCTCTAGGCAACGAGACCACACACGCACACTCTCTCTCTCTCTCTCACACACTCACACATCTATAAGCATATCGCAGCAGGAGAGAAATTGTCCTGGATGAAACTGTTCCAATTCTGATCCCTGTTTCCATGGCAATGTGATCTCATCACTTCAGCATGACTCAGTTATGCTAGTCTGTGGTCATTTGAGGACTCTCATAAACACACACACACACACACACACTCATGTACAGGTATCAATATAATGTGCTGTAGGCGAGAATGTGGTCGCTCACTGTTTCAAATACTCACAAACTTACCTAACGATCCAAATCGAACTCGACTAGGAAACTTTATGCATTTGTAGGTGTGTAGTTAAAAAAAAGAATATTTTATTATTTATTATTTTCCTTACTTATGAATCATTTTACCTCTGACGAAATCCACAGAATATTTTACAGTAGTTTAATGATTTCTAGCGTTTTGGTTCTTCACTTTTAGAACAATAGCAGATTGTTTTTGCTTTCTATTTAAAAATAAACATTTTAAAAATAGATGTGTCTTAAAAAATTAGTATTATGCTGATTTTACCAAAATTACCCATTTTTATTTTGGGAATACTGGCTATGTTTAATGTTCAATAAATTATTACATTAATAAAGAATTTTGTATAGTTATTATATATATATATATATATATATATCGTAAAATATACTATAATAAAGGATGTTACATTATTAAATTAATTAATAGTATTTTTATATTTTTTATATTGTTTATTTTTACATATTTTGTTTTTTTACATTTTACTTAATTGTAATTTTTAGAATTATTTTTGTATTAATATTTATATATACACACACAATATATATATATATATATATATTTGTGTGTGCATAATAAAAAGGATGTTACATTATTACATTAATTACTAGTAATATTTAGACTTTTATATTGTATGTTTTTTTACACATTTCATTTTAATTATTTAAAAAAAATAAAATGTAAATATATTTAGAATTATTTTGTATTATATATATATAAATATATATAATACAAAATAATTCTAAATATATTTACATTTCATTTTTTTATTTTTACATTTGAATTATTTAAAAAAAATAAAATGTAAATATATTTAGAATTATTTTGTATTATATATATATATATATATATATATATATATATATATATATATATATATATATATATATGTGTGTGTGTGTGTACATTAATTAATAGTAATTTTTACATTTTATATATTATATTTACACAGTGTTTTCCCCTACATACTACATACTGGTTTTACTTAATATAGATACCGTAAAGTATTCCATTCTGAACATATCCTGATGCCTGATTACCTCTGATTGGCTGTTTCTGTGTCTGTCGAGACGTTGAAGGAGAGCTTCATCAAAGCCATCGGCACAGGGCTGGGCTTCGACCTGCAGAGGGTGGAGTTTCACATCTCGCCCAATCAGATGCGAGAGGGGCAAGTGTACCGCCAGACACGAATGCACCTGGATAATGAAGAAGAGGACTGGATATTTGAGGTGTGTGTTCACAATATAAAAAAAACATTTCATTGAAAGCAATATACAGGCTCAGTCCATGAGACTGAGATTATTATGTGTGCACTGCAGTTTTGGGCGTGAAACTAGTGATCTAGAGT